>CAUYSK010028570.1:0-20349 GCA_963575035.1 Avahi laniger | reverse complement strand
AGTGAGACCCCACCTCTACCAAAAATAGAAAGAAATTAATTGGACAGCTAAAAATATATATAGAAGAAATTAGCCGGGCATGGTGGCGCATGCCTGTAGTCCCAGCTACTCGGGAGGCTGAGGCAGTAGGATTGCTTGAGATCAGGAGTTTGAGGTTGCTGTGAGCTAAGCTGACGCCACGGCACTCGCCCCAGGCAAGAGAGTGAGACTCTGTCTCAAAAAAAAAAAAAAAAAAAGAAAGCTTAAAATTTGCTAAATCAGCCTTTTATCTTAGATTGCACATTATACAACATTGGATGTTACTTAGATTTCTTAGTCTTAAGGTTGTAAAAAGTCTGCCAGTTTAGTAGGATGAACTTATATTGTAAGGTTCTATATCCCAAATTCCATATTTCTTTACTTATAGTTAGAAATATCCTTGGATTCCAGTATCACATATATTTTAGTTTCAATTTTTTTTTTTTTTTTGAGACAGAGTCTGACTCTATTGCCTGTGGTAGAATGTGATGGTGTTATCATAGTTTACTCCAACCTCAGACACTTGGGCTCATGTGATCCTCCTGCTTCTGCCTTCTGAGTAGCTGGGACTACAAGTGCACACCACCACATCCAGCTAATTTTTGTATTTTTTTTAGAGACAGGAATCTTGCTATGTTGCTCAGGCTGGTTTCAAACTCTTGGCTTCAAGCAATCCTGCTGCCTCGGCCTCCCAAATGGCTCACACCTGTTAGGATGGCCTGTGTTTTAGTTTTAATTTTAAGGATAAGTGGATTCACTATGAACATAGATTGTTTTCTCAGTGAGGATTTATTCTGCTGTAGTATAAGAGCACTGAAAAGCTGGGGAGAGTATTTAAATTCCAGCATTGTCACTTACTGTGCCTTGAGCCAGTGAGACTCTTTAGAAAGGAGGGAACTAAGGCTGAGAGGCTGACTGAAATGTCCATCTGTCGGTGCACACAAGGAGAAAGGTGGTTGTGTGGACTTCTGAAATACTACATATAATGTTCCTCCGATGATATTTGGCTTGTAGTAGGAGCTTAATCAATGGTGGAGGTGACGGTGGATGCGTTGATGGTTCCTATTGTTATTATGAATTCCTATGAGGTTTTTACTGAATTGCATGTAAGTATAAAATTGTTTTTTATAATTAATTCTTTGAAGAGCAGTGAAAGGGAAGGGTTAATTCCTGATTACATCTTATAGGTGAAGTTTGGGATCATTGTCTTTTTAAAAATAAGATGTTCCCTTGTGTAGTGAGAGTTTTTCTGAGAGTTTAGCAAATTAGAAGGCAACTTTTAGAATTACGTGGTTTGCAGGTTAATTTACTGATTGTCTTAGATGTAAATGCTTAACATAGGCCTGATATAAACATAATTTTTACATGCCAATTTCAAATCCCAAACATGACTTTTTTTTTTTCATCATGAAGAAAAGCCATATGAAAGAGCATATTTTGTTCAAATATGTCAGAATGATAGATTTGGTTTAGATTTTTTCTAATCTAGTTACTGGGAAAGGCTGCCTTATACTCAAGGCTTGAGTATCCTGGCCTCCATTTCAATAAAATATTGTAATTTTGTGTGAAGAGATTTGAATGCCTGAATGTAAGGGTAATACTAAATGAATCTAGCTTATTTTCTAATGCTTGATGTTTAGCTTAATATTGCTTTAAAAACGTTGGGTTACTCATCATAATGAATTCTTTTCTAGGAAGCACTCCAAAAAATACGACAGAAGAATACAATGAGGCGAGAAGTAACAGTGGAGCTAAGTAGCCAAGGATTCTGGAAAACTGGCATCCGTTCTGATGTCTGTCAGGTGATGATGCTTCTAAGAACACAATTATACCCATACATTTCTTCCTTTAAAAGACATCTGGCACTGAGATTTTCATAACTGAAAAATTTCTACAGAGCATACTTCCTTGAGACTAAATGGAACACCAATCATAAATTGTTTTCTATCATTTGGGTTTTGTTCTTGTTTTCTGTTGTGGTGCTCTGTGTATGTGTGTGTGTTTTGCATTTGTGGGTGTTGAGGGGAGGAGCTTACTTAATAGTGTTAAAGTCAGTCTCTTCACTTTGGTTGAAGACAAATCTATCCTTTGAATGCACCTGCCTATTTGTAGCACATATATAGGTGCTTGTAAAAAGAGATATTCCAGTAGCCATGTAGATAGACTCCTAATGTGTACATACTTTCTGGATTGATGACTCAAATTTGTATTGCAATTTGTATTGTGGAGAACTGAAGGCATTAATGAACAGAAACAGTATACAGTTCATATTTGAACCAAATGGCAATATATTTTCCCTGGGTGAACTCAGTAGAGAAACATTTCAGCTATATGTAACTGACTCACTAATAAGTATCTTTGTTTTTCCTATGGTGGAATTTAACCTGCTTAAAGATCCCTAAAACCAGCATATTCTTTGGTTCTGCACTTGATTCTTTTGTCATGATTGATATTGGATGCACTCCATGGGAGTTACAGTAAAGGAAATGAGTACACAGGCTAGGGTCAGGTAATGTAATTTGCTATATTCAGCCTTTTGGAAGAATATTTCCATGCTTCCACTTATCTATTTTGGTGATAGCATGTGTTATAATAAGTTCAGACAATTTACTCTTAGGTGTACATTTCATCATTATGATTTAAAAAAAGTTGGCATTTAATGGGGTTTCATCCCATAATTAAAAGTATTGCTATACATTTTATTTACTAAGTGATGTCCAGAACGATTTTTGTGACAGGATGAACTGCTGTTGATGCAGTGTTGCTAAATAATAATTATATTTGAGGATAATAGTCATCTGGAATGTAGCCAGCTACATTCACCAAGTCTTTTGCCAGTCGGTTATTTTGCCAGTTGACCAATATTTTATTACTGTCAGTACTTTAAGATGGGAATATTTTACTTCTGTTGACTGTTTTTCAGGGCCATTTGAAGCCCACTCAGTTTTTCTGTTTGCTGCTGTCTTCCTGAAGCCAACATAATGTCATCCTAAGATAAACATCATAAGTCAATGAACAGAGTGATAAGTCAGAGTTGATTGTTTAAGAAATCATAAAATTGTGGAGCATTAAGAACTGAAAGACACCAGAGAGACCTACTGTACTGATGTCTAAACTTGTGTTTTTGTTCCACTTCAAAATATTTTTTCCATACAGAACTCTTGTAGATCCCTACTTTGTCAAAACATAAAAAATAACTGACTGGCGGTTGATGGGTGTGGAGGGAGTATCTGGTTTACTTGGTTTCTCCCACACCCCATGTAGTAGTTTCTAAGGCAGTTTTGTTCCACTGAATACAATCTTGTTTTTAAAGCCCTTTTTTTTGTTTTGGTAAAACAAATAGGGATGCTGAATTATATGTTCAATGCAGTTTTGCATTCTTCAGTTTTATCACAGATGTCTTCCTCTGTTCTTCAGCTAGATACGAAGCAGCTTGAGGACAAGGTTGTCCTGTCTCTCTGTGTATTATATTCTACATTCTGTTTTTGAGGTTGGTAGGCAAAAGGACTCAGTCAGTTCCCTTGACTAACTGGTGGGAGAAAATGGATCCTGATTAAACCCTACAAAGGTGAATACTTAATTATCTAATAATAGTTCCTCCCTCTGTAGAACTCTCACTCTTGCAAAGAGAACTTCCATTTGTTTAGAAGCCGTGCTTCTATTCTCTGGTCCTCCTAACGGAAGTCTTTTTAAAAGTTCAGTAAAATTATCCTCACATGTAAATCACTTGATAAAGAATGTAAATTGCTGCCTATGAGTTCATATACTGAATACAGAAAGAATTGCTTTATGGTTTGTAAAAAAAAGTCTGCATATAAATGAATGAAAATGAGCCAGCTAGCTACCTGAGAAGTCAATAGAAGCGGAAGACAAAGAAATCTTAGCATGATGGCAATGCAAGTGCTGGGAATAGACTATTAAAACCAAAACCAAAACCAGAAAACCCCTGTGCTTGGTGAAATAGATCCTTACCCACCAAAATCTAATTATCGTGGAAGCATTCTGCAGCTCTCAATCTTATGTGAACAGATGAAGTATCTGTTTATCTTGACATTAAATATTATTTCACCATCAATGACAATTCTTGGGGTTGTGAAAGTAAAATTGTTACCTATATGGAGCTTAAAACATCCACATATAGAAAAGCTACCTTGAGAGAATTTGGAGGTGTTATTCATCAATTCATTCATTACACAAGAGCAAATTTTCATTTGCACCTAGTTCAAATTTTAAATGCAAAAACCTAAAGGTAAAAATGATTAAGGGGAGAATGGAAAAAGTAAATTAACTTAATTGTCTTTTGGCTCAAAATGAGTATATTTGCAAGGACTATTTTTATTATGTTTATTTATACCCTTCCTTGTTTCAGAATGGTTCTGAGGTGATAATTCTTTTTATAAAAGTAGGAGTACATAAACCACATGACTGAAAGCCATGGACTCCACAGTGAAAACTGTTAAATCCATTACTCCTTCATTCCTTAGTCTTTTAATATTCTCACTTAGCTTTCTTTTGGGCTGTCTTATTGCATATCAAAGGTCCGAAGTCTTCCTTTCTGCTGTTATCTTACAGAAAACCTTTGATAAATATAGAACTTCCAGGTGCATATTAACTAAGAGTGTTTGCCACAGATGATATTTTGTCTCTTCCTGGATTTTTTATGCTTTAAAATTCTCAGGTATTTTTACATGCATTGTACAAAGGTTTTGAACAACAGTTGCCCTTAAGTTACTGATGTTTGCAGTACATTTTGTTTGAGTACTTTTTACCTTGAAATTACATAGGTAAACAATGGGGGTGACAAAGTCATTCCCTCTGTTTTTTTTTTTTTTTTTGTAAAGGAATCAGATCAAATATCCTACCAAATAGTATTAATGATTAAACTTCTATGAGTATATTTTGGGGGCTATTTTAATCTTACTTCTGGGATAGGATAGTCTTTATTCCTATTGCATGGGTGTCTACCCACAAATCACATATATGTTAACATTTTTTAATCTTATCCTAGAATAAATGTTTTCTTTTGGCATGTGTTCCTCAAATAAGCAGGTGGCATATCATAAAACAGTTTAAAACATTCAAACTAAATGCACTTTATATTTTTGGCAATGAAGAATAAGAATCTGATTGACTGGGAAATAGTCAGGTCTGTCTATAAACTGAATGCTTCGAATAATCCTGAATCCTATGAACAGATTAACTCATACTTAATTTTAAGAGGAAATGAAAGGTTGAGTGGCTTCTCTAAAATCCTTGAGAGTTTGTCTTTGTATTTGGTAGTATACTGATATGGAACCTACTGTTTATTAGTAATCATTGCTAGTAGGTTGCTGGCAAAAGCATTGTGATGATATCTGACTGAGACAGGAGATAAAACTGGTGCGATGAATCTAAGGTGGAATGACCTCAGTACCAGCAGCTCCCTCTGTAAGTACATTTTCTCCAACCAGAGAAATTACCAAGGATTGTTAGGAAGTTAGAAAATTCTCCCTAGCGCCTCAGCCAATGTTAAGAGGAATGAAAACCTAGGGAGTGGGTGCTGTAGTCTATAATTGTATGTGAACTGAATGTGATTGTCACCACGTTTGGAGAGAAATTGTTTAAGGATTTTCTCTGTGTTGTTGACTTGTGTTAGAGTGAATTTTGGGTAGTGTAGAAGAAAAAGCAGGAATCAAAACCTGAATCTGAGTCACCACCGTGATGACTCAGAAGAGGAAGAAAAGCAACATGCTGCAATAGGATCTGTGCTTTAAGAATCGAATTTTGTACACCAAGGTTGAATTGGTATCTTCTATAGAGATAGGTGCCTGGATCCTATGCTATACTGAGGAGGTGGTCCATGGAAATCAATAAACTGAATTACAAGATGTCAAAAAAGGAACAAATAATCTGTACCGTTATAGTCACATAACCAGTATTGGGGGGGGGGGAGGATGGGAATTGTAACTCCCTGAGATAAAAAAGGAAGCATGGGTGCCTGAAGAACTACTGTGGGCCTTGAGGAGAGCTGAGTTGTGATGGTTGGTATTTGTATTGGGTGGACAGAGAGCTGTATTTGGACTCTTAATAAATGTGCTGTCTTCCTAGAGTGACTGTCTGGAATGGGATGGAAGGCCATCATGCATTGTCAAACTAACTGATAGTCTTGCTCAATGATTTGTCAAGAAATCACTGAACAGTGAAAAATAACATCTCTAGGGATTAAGAGGCTTTGGACAAAAAGTTAAAGAAAGTATTTTCTAAGTTAGAACTTTCTAGGGAGAAAAAAAGAGGACTATCTAAGAGGCAAATGGCTTCACAGATACTGTTAAAAAAGCTTTGCGTTTTGGACTACGTGAGACACTTGTTTTTGTTTTTTTAAACAGGAGATATAGTCCCGCTTGTGTAGGAAGGCAAGAAGATTTTATTTAAAGGCTAACTGGCCTGATAGAGAATTATTAGTATTTTTACTATGAAAAATTTAAAACATATAAGGTTAGAGAGAAAAGTATAATAAACTCTATGTACTTAACATTGAGCTTGAGCAGTTATGAACAGCGTTTCTGTAATATGATCAATTTAGTCAGTGTTCACATTTTTCTGATTGTGTATTATTTTAGTCTGTTTATTTTTATTTTAGTCTGTTTGTTTGAATTGGGGTCCAAACAAGACCCATATATTGTGATTGGTTGCTATGTTTTCAATCTCTTTATTCTATAGGTTCTCATTCCATTTCTCCTTTTTTTTCCCCTTGCAAATATGTGTTGAAGAAACTGGATGAGTTCTGTAGAGTTCCTATGGTTTGGTCTAGATTTTGCTGATTGAAACTTTTATGGTGTCATTTACCATGTGCTTCTGCCCCTTGTATTTTTTATGGCCACACGTGGCCATTAAAGTTAAATGAAATTAAAAATTCAGTTTCTCAGTTGCTCTCACCACATGTCAAGTACTCAGTGGACACACGTGGCTAGCGCCTATTGTAACAACACAGATACAGAATATTTCCATCATAATAGAATGTTCCATTGAACAACACTGATCATATTTCAGATTTTTTTGCAAGATTTTTTCATAGACGATGATGTGGTCTCTCTTTTTGTGTGTGACATTATTAGTCAATGATGGGTCATTATCTAGACCCAATAATTCATTAAGTCTGCCAAAGCGATATTCTAATTTTATCTTTCTTCATTTATTATTAGAATACTTTTTAAAAAGGATCCTTGCCTTAACTATTTGATTACCCTGAGGTACAGACCCCATATAGGACAACACCAAAAAATTTACTTATTATCAGCAGAGATATTATTCTATTCCTTCCTTTTTTGCTTATAAAATTCTTAGATGAGATTTGATCATGATTCTTTTTTGTTGCTCTTTAAGTTAAATAAATTAATTAAAATAAATGAAATAGTTTTCTGTACTTTTAGAAAGGAGGTATAAGCCAAGATATCTTTTCATAGTTCTAGAGCTCCTCATGTTGTTTTTGCAAAGTGATAAAAATATGGCCTCATACTGTATCTGTGTCTCTACTTTTATCTGGACCTTCACTTTCCTTTGCCCTTTATTATCCCTATCCTGCTAAATGTGGCTTTTACTCCTAGTACTTTCTCCTCATTGTAGGGCTTTACCTTGGAAGGGAGCTTTAGTTTTTATGCGTTTTTTGTGTTTTGTATGTTTACAGGTCCTGGGCTTCTCCAGCACTGTTAGACTGTCATCCTTGTACTCAACTAATGAATTATTAATAGATTCTGTAAAGCCCTCTCCAGTTTCGATCACATTTCCAGCAAATATATGTTATTAATTTTGGGTTTCTTCCATTCTCGGGGCCATCAGAAGCCTTGCTACTCTCTCTTTCTCTTCTCTCATGCAGATATTGAGACCACATAGCTCTTTGTCCTTGTCCACTCTTATTTAGGGGTTCATGGAGATACTTGGTCATTTAGTTTTTATGTAGATATTGTTCATAGATCTTTAATTTTGTTAGTCTAGTTGCTTTATTTTTATGGGAGAATTTGAAGAAATTTTAAAACTATACACTGCCATTTTCTCAGAATCTTTCAAAGGAGGCTTTTTTTTTAGTGAAAGCAATTAATTGCTAGAGATGAATTAGGAGGAAAAATAAAGATGCTTAGTGATTGTATTTCAACATTGCAAAGATTGATACTTCTAAAAACTGAGCTAGAAATTCTAACAGTCTTATAAATAACATTGAGACTTGGTTATCTGGGATTCGAGATGGACATGGGTCATCCATACCTTTCCATGGTACTCACAAGAAACAGACTTATTTGGAAAGAGAAACCTAGTTCTATTTGGAGTGAATTTAGAGGAAATGGTGAAGGGACTCACAACTATTGCACATGAGGAAAGGTTAAAAGAAAAAAGGCTTAGGCTAGCTAGAAGATGCAGGGATTGTGCCATTAAATGCATTTTGTTTCCCTGTAGAACTAGAATCAAAGGGCCAAACCTCCAAAGACACAGATTTGGGCTTAACGTTAATAGTAATTTTCTAATGATTAGTGAACTCTAAAGAGGGTACTGTTTTCCAGGCAAGTAGTGATTCATCTCTCACAGGAGATATTCATGCTTTAGAGTCAAGTTCATGCTTTAGAAAGGTAGTTGGACTGCATGCATAGTCTTCATGTCCCATTTACCTTGAGTTTTTTAGCATCAATTCCCTTGAGCTCCCTGCAGTTTAATTGGCTGATAAACTATATTATTATTTGGCTGCACACTTTATTTACATATTGTTGTGTTTTTAAATACAACACTTAAAAAACCAAAATGGACAGAGTGTCAATAATTCAGATCCTAATGACATATCTTTAGCAAGCCCTTGATGGCAAAAACAGTGTCTGCATCTTTTCTGTCTTGCACAAATATTGTAAGGCTTCGCACATGGAGGTGCTCAATATGTATTTATTGAATTGAACTGGAAAGAAAGACTTTCTGTTGATTGGACATCCTATTCGGTGAAAGTAATTTTTCTTTATAAGTTAATAATATAACCGATTTCTGTGCTTTCAAGCAAATCCATTTTCGTGTATTTTTAAACAATGCCAGCTTAAAATACTTTGAAGATTGAAATGATATAAAGCATATGCCAATCGTTTTGTGGGCTGTGCATATCCTCCAGGTTCTAATGAATAAGAATGACTCCTTCATTCTCTTGAATTCTAGAGAAACATTATTAAAGAAAAGAAAAAGATACACCTTCCATAAAATCATCTCCCAATAAGGAATCTATAGCCAAATGTGCCTTAACAGTACTGGTGGTTTTATAAAAGTTGTCTTTGGAATGTTAGATCATTAAATGTTAAACCTAGAGTAGCATTTGGAGATTATCCTGAGTGGGATTTGGAGATTATCCTGCTGAGAATTCTTACTTAAGGGATAGTGATGGGCTTCAGGGGTTTGTGAACCCATTAAAATTGTGTACAACTTTTGCATGTTTGTGCACATGGGCATTTTTTGGGGGAAAGAGTCATTTTCTGTTGATTCTTAGAAGTATCTTTACCCTCAAAAAGTTTCAGAATGAATGAATCCTAATCCATTCCCTTACAATTAAAGATAGACAAAGAGGCACAGAAATGCATGTGACTTGCTGAAGCTAAGGCTACCCTGCTGAATACAGATGGAACCAGGGCTATTCCTACTTGAATGACAGCCAACGAGCCTTGTTCTAAGTGAATTTTTATATTTCTTCTTTTAATTTTTACTAACTCTCCCTGGAAGTAGCTATATTTATTATCCCCATTATGCAGGTGAGGAAATTGAGGCAGAGAGATAAAACAACTTGCTCCAAGACATAACAGTGTATGTATGACTGGTAGAGAAGGATTTGGACCCAGGCATTCTGGTTCTAGAAACTATATATTCTTTTTTTTTTTGAGACAGAGTCTCGCTCTTGTCCAGGCTAGAGTGCCATGGCATCAGCCTAGCTCACAGCAACTTCAAACTCCTGGGCTCAAGCCATCCTCCTTGCTTCAGCCTCCTGAGTAGCTGGAACTACAGGTGCGCGCTACCAAGTCCGGCTAATTTTTTCTGTTTTCGATAGAGATGGCTAATTTTTTTTTTTCACTATTTTTAGTAGAGACGAGGTCTTGCTCTTGCTCAGGCTGGATTGAATGATCCTCCCGCCTTGATCTCCCTGAGTGCTAGGATTACAGGCATGAGCCACCACTGCTGGCTTAGAAACTATATATATTTTTTTTTAATTTTTTTTTTTCTAGAGACAGAGTCTCACTCTGTTGACCAGACTAGAGTGCCATGACGTCAGCCTAGCTCACAGCAACCTCAAACTCTTGGGCTCAGATGATCCTCCTGCCTCTCAACTAGCTGGGACTACAGGCATACATCACCATGCCCGGCTAATTTTTTCTATATATTTTTAGTTGTCTGGCTAATTTCTTTCTGGTTTTTTTTTTTTTTTTTTTTTTTGTGACAGAGTCTCACTCTTTTGCCCGGATTAGAGTGCCATGGCATCAGCCTAGCTCACAGCAACCTCAAACTCCTGGGCTCAGGTGATCCTCCTGCCTCAGCCTCCCAAGTAGCTGGGACTACAGGCATGTGCCACCATGCCCGGCTAGTTTTTTCTATATATTTTTAGTTGTCTGATTACTTTCTTTCTAATTTTAATAGAGACTGGGTCTCGCTCTTGCTCAGACTGGTCTCAAACTTCGGAGCTGAAATGATCCACCCGCCTCGGCCTCCCAGAGTGCTAGGATTATAGGTGTGAGCCACCGCGCCCGGTTTTTTTTGAGACAGAGTCTCACTCTTTTGCCCGGGCTAGAGTGCCATGGTGTCACCCTAGCTCACAGCAACCTCAAATTCCTGAGCTCAAACAATCCTACTGCCTCAGCCTTCCGAGTAGCCGGGACTACAGGCATGCGCCACCATGCTCAGATAATTTTTTCTATGTATTTTTAGATGTCCGATTAATTTCTTTCTATTTTCTCTTGCTCAGGCTGGTTTCGAACTCCTGAGCTCAAACAATTTGCCCACCTCGGCCTCCCAGAGTGCTAGGATTACAGATGTGAGCCACTGCGCCCGGCCCAGAAACTATGTATTCTTAACAACTATAGTACACTGCCCCTTATAAAGGATTCTCCAGGATGACACATAGCCAGTAAACTGTTTTAGAGATGAAAACTTTATGAGATGAAATTTGGGATGTGAAAATGGTTCTTGTTTGTTGTAAAATAAATGAAGTGTTTTTATAAGTTTTTATAGTTAAACATACTGAAGTATTTCTTTTTCTTAGCATGCCATGATGCTGCCTGTTTTGACCCATCATATCCGCTACCACCAATGCCTGATGCATCTGGACAAGTTGATAGGATATACTTTCCAAGACCGTTGTCTGTTACAGGTAAGAATTACTCTCCTGTAAACTCACATAATAACAAGATAAGAGGACTTCATCTTGCAAGTTACAAATGATGCATTGCATTCTTTATCTTGGAAAGTGATGAGGATTTTTAGAAACATAACTGTGTTCGTTATTCTGCCCCAGTTGCCTCTGCCACATTCCAGCCTTTTCTCTTACATTTATGTGAGCCCATCCCTAAAGAAATTGGCTAAAAAAACCTAAAATTTGCCTGTCAAACCTGAGTACCCTCTTTCAGCTTTTCCTCCCTTAACGACTCCTTTCCTTTTCAGTTGCTGAGTATTCTGTCCTCTGAAAGACATGGAATTTTAGGTTTGTTTTCAGAGCAGGGCTTGTGCCAGAGCTCTGGAAATTTGATACTGGAGGAAATAAGATGGAAAGATAAGGGCTTAAAATTCAAATGGATAGATAGCTTCTTTTCCTGTTTCATTTGGGTTGATATAAAGATGGTGCTTCTATGTTGATTTTTTTTTTTTTTTTTTTGAGACAGAGTCTCACTCTGTTGCCCTAGTGAGTGCCGTGGCGTTAGCCTAGCTCACAGCAACCTCAAACTCCTGGGCTCAGGCGATCCTACTGCCTCAGCCTCCCGAGTAGCTGGGACTACAGACATGCGCCACCATGCCCGGCTAATTTTTTTTCTATATATTTTTAGCTGTCCAATTAATTTCTTTCTATTTTTTGGTAGAGACGGGGTCACGCTCTTGCTCAGGCTGGTCTCAAACTCCTGAGCTCAAACAATCCGTCCGCCTCAGCCTCCCTGAGTGCTAGGATTACAGGCGTGAGCCACCGCACCCGGCCTATGTTGAATTTTAAATATTAAACTCATTTCATTGAAATTTTAGCTGGCCATGACTCATCCGAGTCATCATTTAAATTTTGGAATGAATCCTGATCATGCCAGGAATTCTTTGTCTAACTGCGGAATTCGGCAGCCAAAATATGGAGACAGAAAAGTTCATCACATGCACATGCGGAAAAAAGGTACTTTTGGATGACTCTAAGATTCTACTCCCCTATTTTGGCCTGTGTTCCGTATTGTAAATTATATCCCCACCAGGAATGCTTCCCTGGGTGACTCTTTCACCCTTTTATATTCTTGTATTCCTATTGATTCATACATAATAGCATTCATTTTGAGCAGAGCATTATAATAAGAGCGGATGAATTTTTTTTAGAAAAAATGCTTTCTCCTATCAAGTGTTTTATTAATAATTGTTTATTAAAGTTTTAGACATGCAGATATTAAACCTTTTAAAATCAAGCTGAGAAAATTTTCTTTCTACATGTCATATGATGGTCTTAGAATATTTCTAACAATATTTACTTGTATATTTGTTTTTTATTTTAAATAGGAATTAACACTTTAATAAATATTATGTCACGCCTTGGGCAAGATGATCCAACTCCCTCAAGGTAAAGTAAATTTTTAAAAAATGGCTTTATTGAAATATAAAATACCATACAATTTACCCATTTAATGAGTATAATTCGGTGATTTTTAGTATGTTTACAAAATTGTCCATCCATGGCCACTGTCTAATTTTAGAACATTTTCATCACCCCAAAGAGAAATCCTGTATCCATTAGTAGTCACTCCCCAATTTCCCTTAGCCTGCCCAGCCCTAGGCAACCACCGATATACTTTCAAATCTCTGTGGATTTGCCTATTCTAAACATTTTATATAAAAGCTATCATACAATATGCAGTCCTTTTCTTTTACTTAGCATAATGTTTTCAGGATTTGCACGTTATAGTATATATCAATACTTCATTTCTTTTTATTATCAAATAATATTACATGATGTGAATATACCATATTTTATTTATTCATTCATCAGTTGATGGGTATTTGGATTGTTTCTACTTTTTGGCTATTATGAATAATGTTGCTATGAATATTTATATATAGGTTTTATGTGGATATATGTTTTGATTACCCTTGGGTATATACCTAGGAATAGAATTGCTGGGTCATATATTAATTCTATTTAACCTTGTAAGGGACTGCTAGACTATTTTACCAAGTGGCTCCACCATTTTATATTCCCAGCAGCAATATATCAGGGTTCCAATTTCTTTACATTGTTGTCAACACTTGTTATTATTTGTCTTTTTTATTCTAGCCATTCTAGTGGGTATGAATTATTATCTTATTGTGGTTTTGAATTGCATTTTTCTGATGGCTCATAATGTTGAGTATCTTTTCATGTGCTTATTGGCCATTTGTATCTATTCTCTGGAGAAATAAATATATATTCAGAACCTTTTCCCATTTTTAATTGAGCTTTTTTATTGCTGAGTTATAATAGTTTTTATGTATTCCAGATACAAGTCCCTTATATGATTTATGATTTGCAAAAAATTTTCCTATTCTGTGAATTGCCTTTTCATTCTTTTGATGATGTCATTTGAAATACAAAAGTTTTGATGAAGTTTTGCACGCACATTTTTGGATCAGCTTGTCAGTTTCTGTAAAGAAGTGAGCTGAAATTGATAGACATTGTATTGATTCTGTAGATCAAATTGGGAATGATTACCATTTTAATCTTAAGTTTCCTGACCCACAAATGTGTCTTTCCATCTATCTCTCTTCTTTAATTTCTTTCATTAATGTTTTATAGTTTTCAGAGTACATGTTTTGCACATCTTTTGCAAAGTTTATTCCAAAGTATTTTATTCTTTTTGATGCTATTAAAAATGGAATTGTTTTCTTAATTTAATTTTTAGGTTGTTCATTGCCAGTGTATAGAAATACAGTTGATTTTCATATATTAATCTTGTACCTTCCAACCTTGATGATCTTGTTTATTAGCTCTAATAATTTTTTAGTGAATTCCTTAGGATTTTCTTACACATGATCATATTATCTGCAAATAAAGATGGTTTTACTTTTTCTTTTTCAGTTTAGACACATTTTAATTTCATTTTTTTAACTTAGTTACCTTGGCTAGAGCCTCTAATACAATACTAAATGGAAGTATGGAAAGTACATGTTTGTCTTCCTAATCTTGGGGGGAAAGCATTGTCTTTCACTATTGAGAATGATGTTAGTTGCACGTTTTTCATAGATGCCCTTTATCAGAGTAAAGAAGTTCTCTTCTATTCCTTGTTTGCTGAGTGTTTTTATCATGAAAGAGTGTTGAATTTTGTCACATGCTTTTTCTGCAACTATTGAGATAATCATGTGGGTTTTTTTTTTTCTTTTATTCTACTCATGGTGTAATATAGTAATTGATTTTGGATATTAAACCAACCTTGCTTTCCTGGGATGAATCCCACTTGATCATTGTATTATTTTTATAATACATAATATATTATGTATAATATATATATTATAATCCCTAAAAAGGATATATATTATACATAATATTATATAATCTATAACACATATATATTATACAATATAGTCATAATTATATATTATATAATACATAATTATTATATATTATATAATATGTATTCTTTTTAGGTATTATAATATATAATATAGTATAGATAATATATATTATAAAAATAATACAGTAGAAATAATACAATCCTTTTTATGTGCTGCCGAATTCAGTTTGGTGGTATTTTGCTAAGGATTTTTGTGTCTACGTTCATGAAAGATACTGGTTTGTAGTTTTCCTTTCCTGTGATGTTTTGTCTGGTTTCATTATAATAGTAATATTGTCCTCTTATAATAAGTTGGAAAATTTTATAGGTTAGCTTTTCTTATTTTATTTCCTTATTTTAGAAGACACTTTTATATATTCTCACTTTCATGTGGCCTTAAGCCCCTGAAGAATCTAGGAATGAAGTGGACTAGGTCTATATAAACTCATTAACACCCTTTGAAAACAGAATGGAAGCAAATGCTTAAAGGTTGAGCAGGACCTGATGTTGCTTGCAGGAAGATTATCTTTGTGTGTGAAGTACAGCAGGTTAATTTTTGAAAGCCAGCAGAGGAGATTGCTTGAGGGTGGCTTTCTTCTTAAAATGGGAAGTTGAAAAATTGAACAGCTGTGATTGTCACTCTGGGGACCCAGACTTAGAAGGATTGAAGGTGGGTGGAGTAGGGTTAGAAGTTTCAGGGAGTTGAGGCAATTGCTCCAACTGTTAACTGGCCCCCACAAGTAAGAGAATTGCCAGCAATAGCTGGCACAGCTTCCTTTTTCACTGTTTTCTTCATATATCACTTTTCTTTTTAAATCGGCTTGCCTTGAGTTGCTTTCTTTTGAGGTTATCTTAAACCAAACCTCTTCAATCAAGAGGTAAAAACAAAGGCAGGATGGAACTTTAAAATTCTTGTTTGAAGATGATTGTATGCCTCACTGTGTGGTGTTCTGTGAGAGTCTAAGATCAGAAAATAACTAATTAGAGCCATTAATCACCCCCTCAGGGATATCATGGCCATGGTTTCATTTACCCCGCTACATAGATGAGTCTCCAGATGACCAGCTCTGTATTATATTAAGTAGAATCCTGTGTACACCACAGCCCTCCAGCAAGGTTACACACGCCATAGACACATACTTTTCAGTGATGAAAACCCAGGTTTAAATCATCTTTGTCTCATCCACCCCCACCACAATTGTCGGCTTGTAAATTATGTCTTTTGATAACATTGTTCAAACCTCATGATTTATGTTTTCTTTTGCTCTGTTGCAAAGAGATGGCTTTCTTACTTGGCTAAAGGAATGATATCTGAGAAACCGTGTTATATCTGAATTTACCATTTCGAAAGTGATACCATTGACAGAGAATAAACAAATGATCTCTCTTGTCTTTTGACTTCGGCCTTTGCTGCCTGTGTTGAGAGCCTCTTGCCGTGAATATAATCTTTTTGTTGATGCAGTTGACCCCAAGTGTCTGTTCAAAAAGAGCCAGGGTCTGCTGCTGTTTGGCTGCTGCTAGCTAGAAATCTGCAGCTTTGCACAGCACTGGAAACTGTACTTAAGAAGCTTCTTACAGAGACTGATCTCCAGTAAGACTGAGGTACTTACTGGGTTGTCAAGCATACCCCCTCCTTTTCCTGAATGCCGATTGTTATCGTGCAACTTCCTCTTCAGTGCCCATGTAAACTGGTAACATCCTGCTCCAAGCCTGCTGGTATTTGCTTTATGGTACATACTCTTGTTCTCCTGTGCATCATAATTGTGTTATGGGACTATTTTTCTCTGCCGCACTTTAAGGATTTTGAAGGTCTGTGGTCCTACTCATTTTTTTTTTTTGCCTCCTTTACATGATAAATAGTGCCTTTCACAGAGCAGATATTCTGTAAATGTGTATTAAAGGAAAGAATGCCATTCACAGTATTGCTTTTATCCCAGGTTATTTACTTGTTGACTAGAAATGGGGCAGCTGGGGCAATAGGACTGTGGCCAGCAGAGATTTAATGGCTGGGTCGTATCTTACTTAGTCTGATTTAGGATCAGCTAGGATTTACAGAAAGGAGTGGGATGGCTTAAAATCAATCATTTTTGATAGCCCGCCTGCCTATCAAAACTACAAAATAATTAACTTTTATAATGTTATTATCTCAAGCAAATATGTCACCAATAACTTTAAAAAGTGTCACTGTTTAACCATCTAAATCTCAGTTGTATTATTGTTATATTTAACTTACGCAAATTACAATAAAATGTTACCACAAAAATGGTCTCTAAAGAACTAGACGTTTGGTGGCATTCCATGTATTGTCAGTAAGACCTTTAGAAAGGAGGAGCTAGAAGAGTAGTAATGGAAAAAAAGAGAAAATCAAGCAGCCTTGGTTTTGGTTTGTTGTTTGTTTTTGGATTAGAGAGTCATTGCTAAAGATAATGTATAAAAATCTGTCATACCCACAGAGAGACACATATGGACTATTTAATAATGTCTATGTATTTAAAGAAATAGTAGTTGCAAAGTATATTTTCAATCAGTTTTCTGTAAGTCTTTTGCATTAAAAATATATTAACATGCATTGAATATGTGTAAATTCCACTGAGTGGATTTACCAACCTAAATGCTTCAAGTTAAATTCTAGAGGTGTTTCACTTGGGATCCTTCAGTCCAGTGGTTCTGAGATCTTGTGGGTCTGTGGCCTGTCCTCCCCACAGATATCCAGGCAGATGCAATGAGTGGAAGTAATTCTGAGTTGGGTAGAAGGTTCCACTGACCTCTAAGGCCCCTCCTAGCTCTACTCTGCCAGTCAGTGCTTGAGGCTTGCAATGCAAAGATGAGAAAAGATTGTCCATACCCTCACTCTAATAGTTACCCTTGGATTTGGCTCATCCCAAGATGGCTCTCCATTGAGTAAATGGCAGCTTATACTGCTTACTGTTAAAGGGGATTGTTGTGTTTTATAAAGTGCATTGAATTTCTCAGACAAAATGTGCCTTATAAATTTTACAGTTAATCTAGATTTCATAATGCCTCTGTTGATTCAGTTCTCAAAAACAAATGGAGTGTTTACTACTCCGTAAACATCTCATCTTGGAGCCTGCTAGTATTTATGAAGGGGATGATTAAAGAAAGTAAAAACAATGGAAGAAGGAACAAAAGATTTGCTACTGCTGTGAAGACTAGCAGTTCACTCTCTCCATTTTTCCAGATAAACCATTGGCTTAGAAATTATCCAGTATAAATAAACTAAAGTGACATTTAATTCCCCATTTTTGTCTGTGGCTGATGGCCAGAGTTTAGTCATAATGTAGATATAGAAAAACATGTGCTGGATATGGGCAAATTATTTATTGAATGGCAGACTCACTATTGAATAAACCTGTTTAGAACCATGACCTTGTATTTTAACACACTAAATAATAGTCTAACTTTGTGGTTATTAAAATCCTAGACATCGTTCTTGTCTCCATGAAAGTTTAAAAAAGAAATTAAGGTAAAACTTATGCCAGTATGACTTCATTTAAAATACTGTATGACTTAAAGCAGCTGTTTTTCTTTGACTTTATGTCTCATTTTTTAATAACGCATGAGACAATCCAAATACGGCTTGTCCCCAGCCCCTGCCGGGGTTACTTGCTTTCCATGTTAGGTAGATGTTCCTATGTAGTATTTGAACTGTTGGAAGAAAATAAAGTCTCTGCCACAGAAAATGCATTTTTATTTTACTGGCTGATGAAAAAGAATAGGGAACATTAATTCTTTCTTTGTAAATACTCACCATTTCTTTCTTGGTTCCTATCCTTCCTTAGAACAGTAGCTTATTAGGTTTCCTGAAGTTGTAAGAGGACTTAGAAGTTACTTACCATTAAATAGTGCCTCTGTTTCTTGATGCTTTCTTGAAGTATGATGGCAGATCCTTTTGGAGTTCTGGTGTATTTGACAGAAAGCAAAATCTCAGTACTGATTAGCTTCTAAAAGATTTTTTTTTAATATAATATTTTATACTCCACTGTGGAACTTTTTAGTCACTCTTAGCTAGTGGAGTAGTAACCAAAAAAAATTTTTTTGTTGTTGTTGTTGTTGTTACTTTACTTTAAAATCTAGTATATATTTGGTAAAAACTGGAAAAATTGTTTTAGAGCCTACCACTTTTTTTTTAAGTAAACTGTGAAATTATGAATTCTTCAGCATAGCTATAAATGTGTTCTCTCTCTTTTTCATTTCCCATTAATGGCTACTATAGTTGAATATCCCGTATCTGAAATGGTTGGAACTAAAAGTGTTTCGGACTTTGGATTATTTTGGATTTTGGAATATCCGCATATGTGTAGTGATGTGTCTTGAGGATAGGACTCAAGTCTAAACGAAATTCATTTATATTTCATATGTGTCTTATACACGTGGCCCAAAGGTAATTTTATACAATATTTTTAATACTTTTGTGCTCAAGACAAAGTTTTAACTACAGCCTGTCACAAGGTTAAATATGGAATTTTCCGCTAGTGATATTGTATTAGTACTCAAAAAGTTTCAGATTTTGAAGCAAATGATTTTGAATTTTCAGATTAAGGATTCGTATCTTGTGATTGCTTTCCAGAATGCCTTTTGACATAAATTAAAGGCCATAAATTGAAATGAGGATCCAGAATCACTTCTTTGTTATTCATATCTTTCCAGTCTTTTCCTATTATTTTTTTTCTTTTAAAATTCCAAAATGTGGAGGAATAGTAGGGTACAAGAATAAACTTACTTATGCAATAATTAAAATTACATAAATTGTACTTAAATTCCCAAGTAGATGATTTGGTAGCCATGCCATTTAATTTACAGATATTTTGAATTTTCTACAACATACTGAAACTATAGGGAGACTTTAAATATAGAAACTACACTGGCACACGTGAAACAGAACAATAAAAGATACTATTTGTTGTAAATCGAGTGACACATGTTGAAGTCTTGTGGGAGTGGACTGGGTAGTGGGAGCTAGCCAGCACCCCTGGGAGCTCCGGCACTTAGGGTGGGCTTCCCAGCTGACTGAGAACGAGTGGGATTTGGGAGATGAGGCAGGGAAGGGAGAAGGGATGGTATGTGTATGGTATAGTGCAGAGGTTGGTCAACTTGGAGTTGACAGTTGCTGTTGAAAGTCAAGAAAAGGGGTGGCTATGGTGGGATAAGATACAGAATGGCCTTGAAAGGCAGCCAAGTTTAGACTTGACAGTTAGCTGTTCAATTTTTTGAGACTATGTGGGTCAGTGTGAGAGATATTTAAGGAAGCTCCTGGAGTCAGCAAGACCAGCTCCCTCGGGCCAGGCCTGTCCCTTGCCATCTTTGCTCAGGCCCTAGAGGCTCAATGTATCCTCCTTCCCTCCTCAGGGCTGTCACCATCCCCTCAATTTTCCTCCCCGTGTACATCCCTCAGCCTCATGTTTTCTCTGTCAGCAGCTAGACCTGAAACAGACCCTCAGGTTCTTTTCATATACAGCAGGTCCCCTTTATCCACAGAGGATGCCTTCCAAGACCCCAGTGGGTGCCTGAGACTGAGGATAGTACCCAACTCTGTGCATACCGTGTTTTTCTTACACATACATAC
>CAUYSK010028569.1:20000-120939 GCA_963575035.1 Avahi laniger | reverse complement strand
GCCGGGCATGGTGGCGTGTGCCTGTAGTCCCAGCTACCTGGGAGGCTGAGGCAAGAGAATCGCTTGAGCCCAGGAGTTTGAGGTTTCTGTGAGCTAGGCTGACGCCACGGCACTCTAGCCCAGGCAAGAGAGTGAGACTCTATCTTGGGGAAAAAAAAAAAAAAATCCAATTTATCTCAACAGAAAAATATAAATATTAAGAAGCCTCATAAAACAGCAAAATTCAAAAAAAAATTTTTTTTTTTTAATAAAAAAGAAGCATCAAGCTCATGGGAGTAGATTTAAGTTTTCCAAAATTCTAATTTTCACTGGAAAGCCCAAATTTCATCACTGGTAGCAAATACTTCCAGGTTTTTTTCCTTTAAGTGACATGCTCACTTCATTTTTTTTTGAGAAAATATCTGTCTCTTGAATGTATTAATCTCAAAAACTATAGTTTGTCAGTTCTTTCAAGTAAAAACATGTTTCATGAAAACGGAATCTAGTTCAGCTTGCAGAACTACATAGCTGGGGAAAAAAGTGTTCTTCAAAGACAATTATTTCGGTATGCAGTAGAAATGCTTTATTAAAAAAGTACACTTCCCACTTCATCACAAAAAGTATTATTATAAAGACATGCAGCAGAAACTACAAATCAAAACCACAATGAGATACCACTTTACCCCCACTAGCATAGCTACAGATGGTCAATAATAAATGTTGGTGGGGCTATAGCAAACTTGGAACTCCTCAATGATTGCTGTTGAGAATGTAAAATGGTGCAAGTTTCTTTGGAAAAACAGTCTGGCAATTCCTCAAAAAGTTAAACATAGAGTTACCATAAAACCCAGCAATTCACTCCTAGGTGTACACCCAAAAGAAAACATATGTTCACACAAAAAACTACTTACACAAATGTTCATAGAATTATTCATAATAGTCAAAAAGTAGAAACAACCCAAATAAATGTCTATCAACAGGTAAATAAAATGTGGTACATCCATACGATGGAGTATTATTCAGCCATAAAAAGGAATAAAGTACTGATACATGCTACAACACAGATGAAACTTGAAAACATAATGGTAAAGAAGCCACACACCAAAGGCCCCGTATTGGGTAATTACACTGATATGGAATAATAATAGGCAAACTGAAAGGGACAGAAAGTGGAGTAGTGGTTAGCAGGGGCTGAGAGGTGGAGGGAATGAGTGACTACTAATGGGTATGGGCCTCTTTTGGGGGTGATGAAAATGTTCTAAAATTAGACAGTAAAGATGGTGTACAAGTCTATGACTATATTAAAAACCACTGAGTTGTATAAAGTGAATTTTATGGTATGTGACTGAGATCCCAATAAAGCTATTATTTTTTTAAAAGATAGACAGCACTCAAGGGTCAAGATTTAGTAAAATAAATAAATAACTATTTTCACCGGTTCATCAAGGTCATTTCTGAGTGAAACTGGAATTTTTAACTACAAGTGTATGTCTGGTCATGAAGAATACAGCAACTACTAACATAGTTTGTAGTATGCCACTGCCTTGATTCAGGCTAAGACACAAGCAGTTTTATCCACCATCAGTGAAAGTGTCAACACAGAGAAAAAGGTAAATAATTTCTTAGTATTATTATAAAAGTAGTTTGACATGAAGGATCTCTAAAAGGGTCTCAAGGATTCCCAGGGATCCACAGATCACACTTTCAGAACTACTGCTGTAAATCACAGCTTCAGGAGACTCTAACACAATTAAAGAATTTCCAAATACAGATTTGAGGCTCCAAGAACATTCCAATTTTTTAAGTATATATTATAAATTTCTCAAGAGAAAAAAGGCAATCTTTAAATGGTGATGGGAGATATTTTGATTAAGTTCAATTCAAGTGATCCAATTAAAGAGTTTGGAATCACTGATCCAGTGGAAGATTCTAAAAGTACAATCTCCACAGAAACCCAAATACAAAGTAGAATTAAAGTAATAAAGTTCAGTATTTAGTGCACAACTAAACATTCAACAAAACATTATCTTGACAAATAACATTAACAGGGTAACAATGATGCTATCTCTTTTTAAACTTTATTATTTAATTTTTACATAATATTCAAAGACTAGACTTCTGAAAGTTCTACCCATACTATCAATAACTGTATCAAGCACAGCTAAGTTTAGTGTCCATGATCACAGAATCAAACAATTTTAGGTCTGGAAGGTACCCTAGATATAGTTACCTAGTCCAATACCTTCACTTTACACAATGAGGAAACTAAGTTTGTAAGAGAAAAATAACTTGGCTAAAATCACACCTAGCTAGGAGCTTAGACAGCGTAAGTAGTCTTGGCTCCCAGTACCATGTTTTCACTATGCCAACTTGATTCTCCAACCAATATAAGGCATAAAATGTTTAACTCACATTACACCGAGGCCAACCAAGACACCCTACCTGCCAAATAAAAATTTTATAATGCTTAACAATACCAATTAGATATCAAAATGAATGTAAACTTGTTAAGGAAAAACTACAAATGTAACTGGTATAGTAGAAAAATGAATCCTTAACTTCAAAAACTACAAACTTTCAAAGAACAATTTGCAAAAGTACTTTGATGTCTACTTTCATGCAAACATAAGGAAATGGACCATGACCTTTAACAAGAGCCAGATACTGATAAACACCTAAAGTAAAAAATTGCCCTACATGCTACCACTGAACTTATTTATGGCATAAGTTAAGACTCACCTGCAGGACTGTCAGCATTCTCTCCTGGATGTAGCTGTATACCAGTAGAATCTATAGAGTTTACTGTAACTGTCTGTAGATTTGGCAACTGACCAGTGCTTAGACTAACTGGCGTTGAAGTCAAGGCTCCACCTGCCGCAATCTGACCAAGTGTGAGTGTCTGAACAGGCGTCAAAGTTATTTGTTGGGCAGCAGTATTCTGTATTTGCAAGTTCTGCAAGTTCTGGACCCCTTGCACTTGAAACGTTTGCCAGGTTATTTGTCCAGAAGGGGTCACTGTCTGTGCCTGAATTAAAAAGGTTCCAGGATTCAGCTGCAACTGAAGATTTTGCAAAGCCTGTTGTGATATATTTTGACCACTGGCTTGCACACCATGGATTGTCTGTGGTGTAATACCTTGCACAATTTGGGCTTGACTGGTTGGCTGCTGAGACTCTTGAAGTTGTAGATGTTGTACAACAGGCTGTGCTGTAGAAACCTGAATATTCTGAGCCTGTGTCTCTTCAGAAACAGGCGACTGGATATAATTTCCCTGAAGATCTGAAGAATGGACTTGCCCACTAGACGTAGTCAAGCTATTTGTATTTTGTTGTAATATACCTGTACTATCTATCGTAACAGGCAACTGTGATGAAGATGATGTTGGCACAAATAAATCTGTATCAGTATTAGTTTCATTAAGATCAGGAGAAACCCGCTCACCAGTCCTTTCTGAATTGTCTGAACTATCCATAGCTTGTCCTGTGTTTATCAAATGTCCATCAGCATTAATGCCTGCAGTCATTGTCTGAGAACTGCCTGAGAGTCCCAAAGAATCTAGATCAACACTATTGATTGGTACAAAGGTAATATTTCCTGGCAGACCAAGAGGCACATTAGCAACTACTTGGGTTTGGCCAGGAAAAGATGAACCACCAATTGCAACTCCCTGAACCTGGACTTGACCAGTCTGTGGTATGAGATTCTGGATATTAGCAGGAGGTGTTCCAGAGGCAAGTAAGGTTTGATTAGAGCCAGGAATGATCTGAATTTGACTGCTTTCTTGATTTATACCCCCATTATCTGAAGAGCCTGTGAAACCAATCTGAACCTGCTGACCATCTGTTGACTGAATCTGCGGTATTACTTGATATTGAACATTGGACACTGTACCATTTGAGGAATCTGATCCTGGTGCAACTGAAAATATTTGTTGATTCTGCAAATTCTGAAGGGGAAGAACATACTGCCCACTCGAAGTAGCAGAACTTGGAATCTGTACTAGATTACCAGCTTCATCTTTTATAGTTGTAGGTGTGGCTGACAAAACCTCCCATCGGTTTGGTGCTCCTCCTAACTGTGCAGAAGCCAAATCACCTGTCTGGACGAAGAAAACAAAAATGTTGTGATATATTTGTGGTATATTTAAACCAACCCTCAAAAAACTCTAAAAACTAGTATAAATCCTACTACCTGAAGATATGTTATCTTAATACCACAACAGAGTTCAAAAACAAAAGCATTACTATATGAACTACAATAAATATCAACTTCCAGTTTTATTTGTTATTGTAAAGATAGTCCGTCATATCTGAGCAAGGGAAAAAAATCTCAATCACAATGTTCTGTTTTATAATCACAAACTGATCTTCTGATCCTACATCTGTGATCTCTAATGATGTACAGTTAAAGAAAAAAAAAGGTGGAGGTGTCTAGAAAAGATCATAAACAGTTCAAACCAAACATACCTCAACCACTGGACAGTTCAAAAAGTATACAACCCACTAAAAATATGACTAAATCAGGTGCATTATATCTGTGTACAAAAAAGGAACATTAGTGAAGTGTATTAAGTCACTGAAGTTAGGCAAGTAAGATTTGTATAGCATTGCTATAAACCTGAAATCAAATTATTAAAGCTACTCTTTTATGGTGTGTATTAATGTACTCTTACAGTAAACTCAGGGCTAGGGCTATGCCATTAGCAGGCTATCAAATTCTTTACTTTTCCCATGAACTACTAGAAAATACATGAGACCTTAAAAAAACTTAATGAGGAAGGTTACTGCCCTGTGACCACATGGTAAATTAGCCCCATCTAAGAGGTTTTTCTAGAATCTAAAAGCTGGAAGATATAAACTGTAGCTTTACCTATTATTCTATTTTAAATCTCCAGTAGAATGCCAGGGATACACATTTTACATTCTGTGGCCTGCTAAAATCTCAAGTATCATCCCCACAGGCAAGACTGGAAAAATACCAACATAGAAAAGCAGAAAGCAATAGAATTCTACATGTCAATGTCCAAGGGTAGATTTTTTTAAAGGGAATAACAGTAATGTCTAACATTCAAGATTTTCTTTTATATGCCAAGTACTATGAGAAGGGTTTATAAGATTATGTCAATTTACCCCCTTAAAACAATCCTATGAGGTAGATGTTAATATTATCCCTATTTTCACAGATGAGAAAATTGAGGAACAAAATCACACAGCTATCAAATGGCTAAGACAGGATTTAAAACTAGGCTAAGCCTAACTCTAAAACCCAGGCCCTTAAACACCAGGCCCTTGGACCGTATCTGTCTGCCCCCTCAAGACCAGGGTTCAAGACAGAGAATAGATCCCGTATGATTTACTCACCGTCAAAATAAAGCCAGCCCTATCCTATTTCCTTCTAGATCTGTGATTTTCTATAACTCCACGTATCACTAGACAATCAGAATATAAGCATATCTAGGCCAATACTGTCAACCTAGGATCCATGACTAGGCATCAAGGAATCTCTGAATCTTCTAAAACAGCATTTTTGAGACAGTGCAAGTAGGGAGGGAGGGATAATCTAGGGTTTCACAATATCATCTATTCTCAGTGGGGATCTGTGACCATAAAACAAGGTTAAGACAAATATGGTTCTCCCAACATAAACCACACCATAAAATTTAATTCGAATATTATAGAATCAAAAGATCTTAAGTTTCTTAAAGAAACTCAGTACCTAATTTATATATAGACACTGTTGAGAACTATACACAGTATTTTAATGGATAAATCAGTTTTAGGACTCAAACATTTGAACATACCTGCCAAGGTCAAGTAAGGAGATTTGAGTAGACCCATCAGATACATACTCCCTGCCTTCAAATGGTTCACAATCAATCCAAGTAGACGTACACATACGTGCTAACACACTGTCAAAAGTAGGATACACTACCTGTATGATCAAACACTATGTGGGAACACAGAAGACTGAAAAAGATTTCAAACAGAGATATCTGAAGCAATATTAGAGTGAAATATAAGATTTCACTGTGGTCAGTTAGAAAATAGAGCCATTAATAAAGGTATAGAAACAATAAAATCACAGGCAAAAAGAAACCCTAAAGAATGCGGTTTGCAGTTCAAGAGAGGATCCAGAAAAGGCTCATTCATAGAGAAAAGTAATGGGGAACAGCACTAAACATTTTTATCAAGCCTATAATGGCTTTGCGGATCCCACTAAACTGGACTTTATCCTGCAGATAGGGAAGGAAAGCTATAAAAGGTTTATAAGCAAGTGAGTGGTGCAATCACATCTGTGTTTTATAAAGATAAACTAAGGTCCAGTAAAAGAGACTGAAAGAAAGGAGGAAGAGACTAAAGGCTGAGAAACCCTAGGATCTAACACAAATCCCTAGGCCTGAACTAAAACAGTGATCTGTCTTTTAAATACAAAACTTAAGTTAAACTTACTAAACTCAAATTTTAAAATGAAACACCAGACATTAAAGTCACATATCATTCTTCACTCTGATATAGAAATTATAAGCTTAAGTCACCTTTCCTAACATTACAGTAACAAATCATGTCTCATTTCAATCTTTTGGCATCTTAAGTAAACTAAAAATATCTACATCTATACTTTATACTAAAATCTGTGCTTTCGTACACCTAAAAGCAATCCTTATCTTCTTAAGGTTATTGCTCTTCCGAAGAATTTATTTAAATTTCTTATGACCAACGTTAAATTTACAAATACTCAACATTTATCAAATACACTATGTCAGACACAAATTAATTTTACAATACTGACATTTTGTTCCTTTTCCTTTCTTTAAAAAAAAGGAAAACTTATGATCTAAAATAAATAAAGGCAGATATTCAGCCACCATTGAGCAGCTTTCTAGTCAAGAAAGTCCTTGATAATAAATAACTACTCAAATGACAAGTCTAACTAAACATTGCCAAGTCACCCCCTCTCCAGAAGCTAAATAAAAATAAACTGTAGTACCATTTTTTCCAGCAATGCAGGCCATTAATTGAAGGAAAATCTCCAAACCTAGGACAAAATGATGTATGCTGAACTTTTTTTAAATAAACATAAGATGAAAAGCATATATAAATGTCTATGAAGCACAAAGATGAAAAATACAATGGATAGCTTAAACAAAAGAATCAGGCAAGAAAAAGAATTTTTTAATGTACTAAATTTGCAGTTTCAAAAAATTTGCTAAATACTATTTTTTTAATGGAATAGAAAAAACACACTAAATCAGAAAACTACCAGACTTTGATGATTTAAGCTAAAACTATTCTTGGGGGAGAGAAGTATATTACACTAGAAAGGAAAGAACTCAGAACTGAGTTCTCATCCTAGCTAAAATTGTGGAAATGTACGTGATTTAGAGCAAGATTCAATTTCCTGGTGTCAACAATGGGAAAAATATTATGGTGCAGGGTCAAGAAAATGTTAAGCTTTATAAACTATAAAGCACTATGCAATCCCAAAGTATCATTATGATTACTAAGAATATGAGAACAGATTTGAAAAATATCCATTAGACGCCTAGCACAATTGCTGGCACAAAGATCAATACACATTTATTGAATCAACAGTAAAGGTATTTTCAATCAAAGTGAAGGAATTTTACTTCAACATCACTGCAAACAAAATGACAGAAAGAACATATCAATAAAACTAGCTTTGAGGTATTAGAGCCTTCTATGAAGAAGGTTAAACCAATTTTAAACTTATTTCCATAATTACACAATGAATAAGCCCCAAATATTTCAAAACTACAAAGCTTTCTAAGCCCATTAATTTATAAAAGAAATTTCATCAGTAACATACCACTAAAAGAGATAAAGCACACTAAATACCAAATGAGAAAGGGATAAATCAGAAAAGCATCTGGGACCAAAAAAAAAAATGTTTGATGTTATGCTATAGGAAACAATATACAAACAAAAGAAGAGAGACATAAAAACATACATTCTAGGAGAGAACTAGTATTTGGTTTAGAAGCAAGATAACCCCTCTGCATAAACTTACAAACTAAATAAAAAACCCACCAGTGTTTCTCTCAGTAACTCTAATATTCTTATCGGACAATTAACAAACAAGACACCATCTAACACAGATGCTGGCATTAGCATAGTAAAAAGTTGTAACTAAAGGCACTCTAAGTCTCTCTATACATAAACACGTAACCACATGGTGAAAAGGACCACAACCTACTACAGCCCTGGAGGTGGGGGCACCAGAGGGTGGCACCAGCAGTGACACTGCTACAGCAATTCATTACAAGGGCATTCTCCAACACAACTAGACATAAAAATAGGGGTTGGAGGGTTAGAGAGGAAAGAAAAAGAGGGTATATCTTCTTAGATAATACCTGTGGAAAGGGAAAAAGAAAAAATTCACACCACTTATTACATAGCACTTGGAAAGGATTATATTAACTTCTCAGTTCCCACAAATGGCTTTATGGAAGCCAGAAATAGGCAAGGAAGGAATATAACTGGAAACAAGAACAAGTGTGAGGCTAAGGTGGAAACAATCTAAGAACCATTCTTACACAAATACTCAAGTTTCTTAAAATCTTCAAGGAACACTAATAGAACTCAAACATTTCAAATAAAAAAAAATTTACCCTACCCAATAAATTAACTACAGTAATAACAGGGTAGGTCTTATCTTAAGCAAAGGCAAAAATGACCTTTTTTAAAAAAATAAGCTATTATTCATTTTTTTAGCTCAACATTTATATGCTAAATTAATGAACACTAAATTTACAACCTAAATCAAAGATCAGGCAATGACTTTCATAATACGTTGTTCACTTTATTTCACTGAAGTACAAATGAAGTAAATTAATAATCCACAAGTTTACACAAATGTGAAGTGGACAAGTTAATACTTGCATAAAGGTCTACTTTATTCTATTTCCTGGTTTTCTAAAATTAACCACACAACTTTTACTAATAAAGTAGAAAGGAAGGCCAAGCACAGTGGCTCGTGCCTGTAATCCTAGCACTTTGGGAGGCCAAGGCAGGAAGATTACTTGAGGCCTGGAGTTCGAGACCAGCCTGGGCAATATAGTAAGATTCTGTCTATACAAAAAATAAAAATTTACCCCAGTGTGGTACCTCACACCTATAGTCCCCAGTTACTTGGGAGGCTGAGGCAGGAGGATCTGCTTGAGCCCAGGAGTTTGAGGTTGTAGAGAACTATGATGGTGCCACTGTACTCTAGTCTGGGCAACAGAGCAAGATCCTGTTTCCAAAAAAAAAAAAGTAACAAAGGAAATTTGCTATAAAACCATCTTTGGGAGTTCATGTTGTGGGACATTACAGGTGAGACTAGTTTGCAATTAGACGTCTTCAGCACTGTCCTGAGGGTAACGAAACGCACTTGGCCAGGATCTTTTACAAAAAAAATTCCAAATTCAAAACCCAAATATTGAAAGCAAATCTTTAATGTAGCTGATTGCCTTCTCAAGGCCCTTTTTAAAATACCAAGCTAAACTGGCATAAAGTTGAGCTATATGTATACATTTCCATTTGATTTTAAACACAACAATGCCATCTGCAATGTGGTATCCTGGAATAGATCCCAGAACAGGAAATGGACATTAGTGGAAAAACTGATGAAATGAGGATAAAGTCTGTAGTTAGTAATATCACACCACGGTTAATTTCCTAGTTTGGACAAATACACCATAGTTATGTTAACATTAGGGGAAGCTGGGTGAAGGGTATGACTCTCAGTTCTGTATTTCCAACTTTTCTGTAAATCTAAAATTGTTCCAAAATACAATTTAAAAAAAACACAGCTATATAACCTCTGATTCCCAGTAATTTGAGTAATAAAAATAAAATTATCTAGCACATTTTAAAAGGAAAACAACTCACAAGAATTTCTCTCACTTTCTAAGGTGTACTGAAAAAATGTCTTAAGTTCATTTTTGAACTGGAAAAATAATTTTTCTATTTGCTAAGTCATATACAAAAGCCAGTCTTACCAATTTTACTCAAAGTGAAAAACTTTATACATAAGTACCAAGCATACAAAAAATGAATGTTTTGAGGGGTTTTTGGCAAAACCGTATTTTCATTTTACTATGACTAACAAATTATGATGTATTTGATTGATAAATCTTAGATTTATGAGATTGATTCTAGTTCACGTTCAGCTGGCGGGAAATGTGCTGTCAGTAGTGATTTGGTAATTCAGAGAAGGCGCAGAAGAGACACGGAAACAACTTCCCTACAAGTATATGGCCACAGTTGGCTAAGGCTGGAGACTCACGTATATATGTGAGTATACATATTTTTCACTCATAACTTCCTTCTTCACTCCCCCTCCCCCATCTGTAAGCTGATATCTGAACTTTGTAGACTACATTTAAAAGAAATTTTTTCTTCTATTTGAAATACAAAAATGCAAGTAGAAGCAATCTACTTTTCAATTTTACTTATGCAGTGGTTTCTCAAGATAAACAATTTTTTTTGGCACTCTGGGACTAGAGGGATACATTTCATAAAAAAGGTCTACCATGCCCTAAGTTTGTTTAAAAATAACAATTATGTCTCTCACAACATAATTTTATGCCTTTACATTTGAGCTTTCAAAAGCACAACTAAGACATTAAAACTACTCACATCCCCCATAGTATAACTGGAAACACTAAAATTACAAATACAGTATTTACTAATAGTTTAACTTCAGTTTAACTTCTAATGCGTAAGCATACTATTTTCTGCAGACTATACCGAACTTTTCTGTCCAGCGACTATTCAAAATATCACTACCCAAATCAATTCCTATAATCCACCACAAAGAAAAGATTGAGAGGGGTTTCAATTATATTAATAGGTGAACACACACGTTTAACAGAAAAGCAAAAATTCAAACAAATGTAAAATTCACAATTAACAGGCTAAAAACTATTCCCTAGCTTATTTGTATTAAGCCTTCATATAACATAGGCCAGCTCCTCCCCTTGCTTCAGACACTGTAAAAGCATTACAAAAAGAATCCCACCACATCCTATCCCACTAACAGTCCTAATAAAATAGAGTTTTGCCAACAAAATTCAAATGAAAGTATGGTATGTATTAGTATGCACGTAAACACAATTCATTACATGTACTTTTGTTTCTAACACATGTTCATATTCAATTTCAAAACCTGAAGTGCTAAGTAATTTCGCTAATTTCAACGGTCGCTAAACGTTTCATTTACTCCACTTCAGAAAACTTACTGTAAATTTTAGTAATCTGCAAAAACTAAAATTCAACAATTCTGAATGTCACTAAAAAAGCACTCAAAGAGTGTTCACTTCTGCACACAAAAGGGTAATTCCAAGAATAAACCCTCATTTTTCTTACAATCTACGATTAAATCAGTAAGATCTAGCAACTTCCAGCAGAAAAAGCTCCATACTAGACACTGCCTCTCTAGTTGATACTATCTATGGCCGACAGGCTGTGCTTGAAAATTTTGTAGTGTTCAAGCGAAGGAGTTTTCGGCACTGATACGAATTGCTCAAACATCCATTTTGGAGTCCTCTACCCCCGCCCTCTCAGACTTCATTTTGTAGAAAATTTCGAGCGAGGTGCCGCAGTGACAATTTCGAGAAAGCCTGGGCTGGCTCCCGACCCAAACAGGGATGCGAAAAAGCAGGAAAGGGCGCCCCGGGGCTCGGCGACCGGTCCGTTTCGGGCAAGCGCGGGCGCCGGGGAGGCCTTTTGGGCGGGCGCGCCGCAGGCCCGGGATGGCGGGCGCAGGGCCTCGGCGGGGGCGGGCCGCGCGCGGGACTTACCGCTCCGGCGGCGGCGGGGGCCCCAGCGGCGGCGGCCGCCTCCTCCTCGTCGTCGCCCGGCGATGGCGGCCCTATCTTGCTGCAGGTAGCGGCCAGCAGAGCGAGCGGTGACGGCTGAGTGTCCTACCCCCGATGGGCGGGTTCAGAGAGGGAGACAGGGGGAGGGGTGGCGGTTAGGGCCGGGCCGCGGCTCGCACAGGAAGTGCGACTCGGTCCTCGCAGGCTGCGCCCGGGCGAGCGCCAGCCCGCGCTCTCCTCCTCCTCTTCCTCCTGCCCTGGCCTCCGGCTCGCGTCCCCCCGCTCGCAAGCACCCCGGCACCCCGGTCCGCGGGTAGGCGGGCGGCGGGCTGCGCGCCGGGCCTCCACCTTCCGCCCGGAACCCACCCCCGGCAGGGCGCACACACTCACACACGCACAAAAAGGCGGCGGGCGGGGGAGCGCGGGCGGGGTCGGGAGCGTTGGCGCCTCGGGCGGGCAGCTCCCGGGGCGGGGGGAAGGGAGGGGAGAGGCGAGGAGGGAGGGGAGAGGCGAGGGGAGGAGAAAGCGGCGCGAGGGGGGGAGCCGGGCCCGGGCTCAGCCGCTCCTCACCTGGGCCGCCGCCGCCGCCACCGCGCCGTTTCCGTGCTGCTGCTGCTGCTGCTGCTGCTGCAGATACTCTCCGTGGCCGCCGCTGCCGCCGCCGCTGTCCACGTCCAAGGCAGCCATTTCCTCTTGTTTCACGGGCTTTTCGGGAGCTGCAGGCACAGCGCGGGGGGGGGGGGGAGGAAGGCGGGTGGAGGGGAGGGAGGGGGCCCGCGGGCCGAGGCGAAATTACTCCGAAAGCCCGGACCCAGGCCCCGTCCCCTCCCCCACCCGCCCCCCGGCGGCGGCTCCCTCCTCCCCTCCTGCTGCTGCCCCCGCCCGCCGCTGCCTCTAACCCTCCTCCTCCTCCTCTTTCCCTCCTCCTCCTCCCCGCGCTGCCCCTGCCCCCTCTCCTCTCCTCTCCTCCCCTTTCCCTTCGCGCCGCTCGCTCTCACTCGCGCTCGCTCCTCTCGCACCGTCAGTCACTCACACACGCCCGCCCGCACACAGGGGGGATGCGCTCCCGGCGGACCGGGCCGCCCGCCCCGGGGCGCGGCGGAGAGACGGCGTTGCTGGGACTTCAGGGGTGGACGGTGGCTGGGAGGGAGGGAGGCGGAGGGGAGTGCGGCTTTCTGCCTCTCACAGACACTCGGTCGCACACACGGGGCTGGGGCCGGGACAGGCGGCGGCGGCCCCAAGCTGGCTGTGGTCGGCGACGACAGCGGCGGCGGCGGCAGCAGCAGCAGCAGCAAGGGTTGCTCTCTCTCGACTTTACGTACCGGTCATAGTGTGTTTAGGGCACCTCAGGCGGGGCTCCCCGCCGCCTTACACATGGTGAGGAGCGAAGGCGGCGGCGCCGGGAGAGGATGCGGGAAGCGGCGGCGGACACGGCCGGAGCGGTCCGGGGATTTTTTTTTTCCTATTTTGATTGACTGTGCGGGAAACACAAAAGGTGGAGCCTCCAGCCCAAAAGGGGGGAAGAGGGTGACAGCCCGCCCGGAACTCCCGCCCCTCTTCTTCGCGCTCATTCGCCACCACGCTCTCCGCCGGCTGTGCTCATTGGTCCAGATGCATGTCCGTCGCTCGCCCAGGCGGCGCGCTTCCTGTTTGCCCCCCGGGTGGAAGGAGAGAGACAATGAGCGACCGTGGCGGTGTAGGTTCCCGAGAGCGGCTACGGCTTGCCAGTTACCCTGCTGTGCCCGCCTCGTTCGCCGGCTGCCGCTGCCAGGCCCGAGGCGCAGGCCTCCTCCACTTCGCAGGCGCTAGGAGCAGGCCTCGCCAAGCTGTGGAGGAGCTGAACTGGGGAGGAAATCCGTCCCTGGTAACTCCGGCTCCACTCGACGCTTCCTCCATCCCAGCGGCAGCCTTGGCCGGATCTCCCCAGGGCCTTGCGCGCTCGGAACCGCCGCTTCCCTGCGCTGCCAGGAGGCCGCCACCGCTCAGCCCCGGGGCTGCTGCTGCGGCCGCTGCTGCTACTGAGCAAACCAGACCCGCCCCACGAGCCCGGGGGGAGGGAACTGGTATTGGGGGAGACACCCCCTCCGAGGCTGGAGGAGGATTTTCTCACACACATTCAGCTCTCAGATTCACAGAGCCATCCCGTTCCCATCCCCCTTAGCCCTGAGTTTCCAACTGGTCTCCCGCTTTCACGTACCCTGGAGGCAGGCATTTAAAGCAAAAAAGAAATCTCAGGTCACCTCACATACAGGAGGAAAGCTTTGATTCTGGCCAGTGACACCAAAACAGGGACTTAAAAGTATATTTCATTTTATACGTGGTATGCATATGTACTCAATGGAGCAGAATCCTTTTAAAAAAAAATCGGTCACATAATCATTTTGCTGCACAAACATATATTACCCTCTTCTTGATTCTCTTGGTACCAAATCGTATGTCTCCTGAGAAAGCCCATCAACAATTGCCAATGTTTTTTAAGTAGTGAATCTGAGTGAAGTAGTTTTTTATCTTGGAACGTTTTTGTTCTACTTTAAAATCTTGTTTTATTTATTAGATTAGGTTAACACTCCTTCCCTCATTGGCATCCTTGATATCTTACTGTAATCCTGGGAAAAAATGCTCAGGTTTTATGTGTGTGTTTTGCCAACTGAGAGACATCTCTGCCTATTACCTTTAGGTGTAGTTGCCAAGAAAGGTTAAATTTAAGAGATGGGAACACTGTCCACAATACCCCTTTTATTAGAAATCTGACTCAAATAAGAATCAGTGTTCCAATTACTGTGATTATTATATTTTGTGTGGTAAGTGTAGTTTTGCGGGGGGATGATGTAGTGAAGTCCAAGCACTTGAACTAGATTTCGTGTGCGCTAACTAAAAAAATTCTTAATCCTTTTGTGAGATACTGAGTTTGCATCCCAATTCCAAAACGCTTACACTTGCCAACTATGCTCATAGGACCAGAAATACTGTATAGTTACTCGACTCTTAATTGTACAAAAGATCAAATTTCCAGGGAATTGACCTAAAAACCACAAACATGGCAAAAACAAGACTCAAAATTCTGATCCAAGAATAGGGTTGATCTCTTCCTGTATTATAGTAAGTACTTTGGGTCTCATATTTAACCAGAAGAATCATTTTAAAAATTTACTAGTATAACTGATATACTATTGTACACTTAGATTTTTAAAGGAAAATAAAAGAATAAGCTGATTGGGGGATAGAAAAAGGGATGGGTGGCTGGAAGAGCAAAGCAGAGATGAAAGCGAGTGGAGTGAGAGTGGAAGTGAAGTCACACTATTAATCACTTTTTGCTCTTACTGGATATGTTAGCTAGAGGCTAGCTCTTTCCCTAGAAAGGATATTTCAGGCATTTTCAGATGTTTTTCCAGGAGTGGAGATGTGTTTTATGGGTCTAAGTACACTATTTCTATGCCCCTTTTGCAAAGCATTAGTCCGACACCCATAGAAAGCAAAGTCCTTCGCCACAGGAATTAAATTCATTTCTTAATCAATACCAATTGACAAATGACATGAAGAAATTGTCAATTTTTTTGGTCCATAGACCATTCTGACATGCAGAAAACACTTCTGATCTTTCTGAAAAAGAGAAAATACCTACCTGAACTAACCATTTTGCTTTTAAGAGATACATATGGGGGAGATAGTGGGGGTAATGAAGAGAGGTTGATTAGTGCTGACAAACATACAATTAGATAGAAGGAATAAGTGTTTGATAGCACGGTGGGTTAACTATATTTAACAACAATATGTTGTATATTTCAAAATAACTAGAAGATTTGAAATGTCCCCAACACAAATGATGAATGTTCAAAGTGATAGATAACGAGTACTCTTGATTTGATCGTTACACATAGTATGCATGTATCAGAATACCCCATGTACCCTACAAATATGTAAAAATATGTATCAATAAAAAAAATTTTAACAACAAAAAAAGAGATACGTATATCAAAAATACCACTCACTACTACAGTCAGATTCAGAGAGCCCTCTTGGACCATGCTTGAAAGAGTTATTGTCATGGAATATCTTAAAAAGATGGCTGGAAATTAAGATAGTCTCTTGAAAGAACACCCTTTCCTAGCTATTTTAGTACTGAAGTCAAAGCTTGAAATATAAGGCCGGGCACAGTGGCCCACGCCTGTAATCCTAGCTCTCTGGGAGGCTGAAGCGGGCGGACTGTTTGAGCTCAGGAGTTCGAAACCAGCCTGAGCAAGAGTGAGACCCTGTCTCTACTAAAAATAGAAAAGAAATTAATAGGGCAACTAAAAATATATGGAAAAAATTAGCCGGGCATGGTGGCGCATGCCTGTAGTCCCAGCTACTCGGGAGGCTGAGGCAGCAGGATCGCTTGAGCCCAGGAGTTTGAGGTTGCTGTGAGCTAGGATGACGCCACGGCACTGTAGCCCGGGCAACACAGTGAAACTCTGTCTCAAAAAAAAAAAAAAACTTGAAATACAGTTTAATTAAAAGATATTTGTTTTCTTGGTAGAAGGTACCTCAATGGCACCTACTGCTACATTTACATAGGAACCCAAAATTGCAGTTACTTAACAAAGCAGTACTGTGCTGGATATTATTTACATTTCCTCCTTTCCAAAATGCTTTCAGGAAACTCTGTGCTGGCCACTGTTCACATCATAGTAGGAGATATGGATGTCACCTTATTTTTCCTTATCCTCAATTTCCTCACTTTTTAAAAAAATTTTGTATGTGTTTTTGTAAGTTTCCTTAAATCCTTTGGAAATGTGATGAAGGTCAAAAGTCTTCAAGGTTCTATACACTTACTGGCATGAAGTCTTTCACTCATCTTCAACCCCTTTCTTCCCTGCAAGGAAAAGAGGCCACTAAATATTGTTTGATGTACATCTGCAAGAGGCTAGCCATTCTGTATTAAAAACAGTGACAGCCCTGGTTAAGGTGCACAGCTAAAGGACTGTGTGCTTTCCTTTCATGCTCTCTACTTGTCCATTTCTTCCCTGCTGAACATCTATCAAGTGGACCATATGAAATTGTCAATATTCAACTGTTTTTTTCATCTAAAAAGGTAGCAATTTATATAGTTGAACCTAAATCAATATCCCATGAACATGACCTTTATTGCTATAATTGTGACCTTACTTTTCCCCATCCTAGATCTCTCTAACCTGTTCACAGGATTTCAAGAACCTTAATTTGTTCTACTTACATAATCACTATCACACTTTAGAAACATTCTAGTTTACATTAACCAGGTATACTTAACCCCCTTCATATTTCATATCTTCCCTACTTTCTCAAAAATGTACCTCAAAAATCATATCTCTTATTTTTTTCTTAATCTAACAAAAGGCAGAGGTAACATTTTTGAGCTTTTACTGTTTTAATATGTGCCAAGTTCTTCTCATCTTTATTTAATCCTCACAGTCCTGTAGGATAAGTATTACAGATTTATCATTTTACAGATGAGGAAACTGTAAAGATTATGGAACTTGTTGTGTGTCAGTTTCAAATAAGTGACAGGATTCAAACCCACATTCTTCAGTCTTGCCAATCAACATATCAAGTTTTTTTAAATGATCAGCTTAAAAGATTCACCTGCCCCTTATGTGAAAAAATAAAAATAATTAAAAGATAAATAAAACAATAAAGTAGATAAAATTGGTACATATGTATAAGGAAGATCATTTTTAAAGCAAGTCTTTGAGCTGCTTGTGTTAGGGATCCTATACTTTGAATGCTGTAACCAATACTGACACATTGTAGATGTTTAATAATAAGCAGAAAGATTGTCAAGACAATCATCTTGTGGGAAAATGGATAATGAATAAAAAAGTTAATTGATAAATGCTGTATAGTAAAATTTCTTTGACCTTATAATAGCTCACTTGTTTCAAAATCACCTTCCCAAAATCAGTCAGACTCTTCTTTTCTTTTTTTTAAATGTTTTACTTTTTTAGGGATGGGCATCTTGTTATGTTGCCCAGACTCTTCTCAAACTCATGACCTCAAGCAATCCTCCCACCTCAGCCTCCCAAGTAGCTGGGACTACAGGCATGAGCAACCCCACTTGGCATTGACCCTGATTTTCATTCAAGCTCCACACCAACTATGTCACTATGGTACAAAAGGCCTGATATTTTTATAATTCAAGGAATCCCATTCTCTTTATCCAGGACATTAACATTCCTTGGTATTCTAAAATTTCTAATTATTTGCAACACTCCTGAAGTTATCTTCATGTCAGTCCAAGAGGCTTAGTCCACTGACATTAGATTTCTTAGTCATGGCAATTTTCCAAGAAAAAATGGTTTATTTATTTCTACCTCGTTAATAACCTGTCTTAGAAAAAGAATGCTCGAAATTCTCTTGATTATAAACTGGAAAACTTAAGAGGTGGCTTTACTTAACAAATAATAATAAATAAATAACCTGACCATAATAAATAACAAATAACCATTAAAGTGTGACATGCTTAAGCAATGAGTAACGACCGTCAGCCTGGAGTATATTCATACTTTATTTCATGATTCAGTCTTTATCTTACAATAAAATTTGTTCCCTTTAATTATATAACCCAGACTTATATAGCAACTAATCCCAAAAGAGACAAGCATACCCAAAGTCTAGCTAGAGAAGGTAAGAGGAAGAGGAATAAAATAAAGAATGACATCGCCGAGAGAAGACTGGATAAAACTGTAGAAAATACAGAAGACAGTTCTTACCTGTCTTTAAGGAATAGAATTTTTCCAATTTCTTCTAAAATGGCTGAAATGCTGCACCATATAATCAATCCATTTCAACCCAAGAGCTGAAGTAAAAAATAAATGCAATTATATAGACATACACATATATGTATATAATAGATATATTATTATAAAGATATATTATTACGATAGATATTTATAAAAGATATAAATATACAAACATATAGTATAATCCACAATGAATTTATAAATTGTGGATATAGTCATTAAATGAAATTTAAAATGAATGAAGAAAGAGATGATTGTCATCATGGATAAATCTCAAAAACAATATTGAGTGAAAAATGCTAGAAGGATAAACAGTACAATACTACAATATTTAAATAAAGTTTTAAAATGTACCAAATTATATTCTATACTGTATATGGATATATGCATGTGTAGTGACATTGTAATATCTTGCAAGGGAATGGTAAGTGCTAAATTTAAAATGGTGATTACCTTTGGTATGAATAGAATGAGATTTGAATGAGTTCCCATGGGCTTTATTTATATTTGCAAGTTTTTCTTAAGCTAGACTCAGTGTACTGTTATTATTATATTCTCTATACTGCTCTCTTTGCCTGAAATACTACATAATCATTATTTTAAACTAAAAAAAAGAAAATTAACAAATGAGTCCATGATAGAAATACTGTAGTAAAATAAGTATGCCAGGTAACTGATTGACTGAAGGGGTGGAGGTGAGGGAGAGAATAATCCAAATATGACTAAGTTTTCCAGCTTTAGCAACTGGAAAGATAAAATAAGGTATTAAAAAAAGAGACAATGAGTTTGCGATGGGTGATCATGAGTTTGGTGTTAGATGTGCCTAGTTGAAGGAGCTAGCAGGACACCATGAGATAGGTAGCCAACAGACTAGCATCAGTTTGAATCTAGAGCTGCAAAAAGAAGCAAGGGCAGGCATGGATTTGGAGGCTCTTACCTCTGGCCATTTGTCTTTAAATGTGAACAAGTCTCTCTATCTTTAAAAAACCTCCATATGGATGGGCACAGTGGCTCATGCCTGTCATCCTAGCACTCTGGAAGGCCAAGGTGGGAGGATCACTTGAGGCCAGGCGTTTGAGACCAGCCTGAGCAAGAGCAAGATCCCGTGACTACAAAAAATAGAAAAATTACCCAGGTGTGGTGGCGCATGCCTGTAGTCCCAGCTACTTGGGAGGCTGAGGCAAGAGGATCCCCTTGAGCCAAGGAGTTTGAGCCAATGATGCCACTGCATTCTAGCCCAGGTGACAAAGTGAGACTCTGTCTCAACAACAACAAAAACAAAAAACACAAACAAAAAAACAACAAAAGAAAAAACCTCCATGTGATCTCTGTGGTCTCTAGCTATTGTCTTCTTTCTTTCCTTCCTTTCCTTGTCTAAGATCCCAATAACTTGCTCTTTTCCTACTGCCTTCCTAATCGAAGTCTACACCCAATTTCAGCATTGGATGCTGTAAACATTTCCTCCTTAAAACTCTTTCCTCCCTTGGTACGTCATTTGCTTTTTGGATTTTTCTCAAATGAATATTTCTCCATATCTTTGCCATGGTGTCCCATGAAAAAACTATCTGTGATGATGGAAATGTTCTATTTCTACTGTCCCTTACAGTAGCTACTAACCACATATGGCCAATTAGGAACTTGAAATGTAGTTAGTGTGACTGAGGAATGGAAATTTTACATTTTACTTAATGTTAGTTAATTTCAATTTAAATTTGAGTGGCCACATGTGGCTAGTGGCTATCACATTGGACAGTGCAGCTTTAGGGTTTCTTTTCCTCCGTCCAGCCCCTAAATCTGAACATTACTCCAGACTCAGTTTTTGATTCCTTGAGCTTTTCTTCAGAAGCTCAGCTCCCTCTAGAAACTCAACATTCTGCAACTTCAGCCCTCATCTCTAAACTCAATCCCAAATCTTATCTTTAGTTATCCCCGTCAGCAGAGTTCCATTCCATACCCTTAAGCACTGAAAATTCCTCTCGAACATCTCACTTTCACCTCACACTCAGAATGCTGATAACTTTCTGTACAGAACCAGCTCCACCTCCACTCTGACGCTTCTGTGTGACAGCGATGCCGTCAGTTCCTCAGAAGTCTCTGATACATTTCCTCCCTTCCCTCTCACATAGGCTGCCACTTACCAGGTGGTGACAAGTTTTCCTGCAGAGTCTCTCTCAGCTGCCTGTTCATTGAAATCACAAAATTTATTGAACCCCGTTCTGCAAGACACTGTGTAATTCCTACTCTCAAGAAACAGATAATCCACTTAAGAAACAAAATATCAACATACACAAATTCAAATAATAGAGAAAAGAAATAGCAAAGTCTAAAATACACCAGATGCATTATGAAAGGACTGCTCTCTGCATTCAGAAATCACTGGGGGTCAGTTAGCTCCTTCTGGAAGGGATCAAAGCACGCTTTGCCCTGGCCGACTTCTGCAGCCCTACACAGGACTGGACTTTCCTGCTCCTTTCTGTTCTCCATGTATTAATACATCAATCTTCCTTTACCTGGCTCAAAAAACTTTAGTGATTCCCATGTATAATATCTCTCACAACTCTTCGTGGTCACACAGTAACTTTTACCCCTGAGAATTTATTCACTCTCTGTCAACAAAATTTTCCTTCCCCTTTCCTGTGCTTGTGCAAATTTCTAACAAGACTTTAAGTTTCGGTTCTTGTTCTCATTTTAATCTCTTTCCATAAAGCTGTTGTTTCCAGCTATTGGTCATTCCCTCATCTTTAACTTTCCATTAACCTTAGAATGTTAATACTACACTTACTTAATTCATGCTTTAGCATCGTCACCACAATTTAAATCATAAGCACTTTGTGCACAAGCATATCTTACTCTTCTGTAATTCTTAAGCAGTGATTTTCAAGGAAAGAGACAGGTATAGTTTGAAAATGAAATAGCTCTTTGTCCCATGGGGCCCTTTTTTTAAATCTATGACATTTAACTTATTCGAAGTTCAAATATTAAAGGAAAATGTGAGATTTTTATACTTTATCAAAAGAGGCATGTTGTTTAATGAAACAGGTCAAGAAACATTTCTACAGTGTTGAGCAATAGAACACAATCAACAGCTATCTATTGAAGAATTCATTGATTTCAATAAGCCACGAATTTGGATTCTTTTAGGATTAAGATTTCAGATTTATTTTAATGGGGAAACTGTTGATAATATGACCTGCTGATTGTAAAGGGGCCACAAAACTGGTATTCACCAGCTGAACAAATCATCAAACACTTACAAGGAAATCTTTAAATGTTTTTATTATGAACTATTGGATATATATAAAAGATGTGTAATGTATATGTAATTTATAAAACATAATAAATAATAAAGCAAGTGATGAAGTCACCTAATTTAAGAGATTCCTGGAACTGATAGACACCCATAATTTAAAGATTCTATCACCCTTCATAACAAATGACTTCATTTTTGTTCTAACTATATATATTTCAGTGAGTTATTTTCTTAGTTTAGTATATCAAAAATATGTTGTTTCTTTAAATGCTGTAGTCAATATTCCTGTCTTACTCATAGCATTGGAATTAATTTGTTTCTTGCATGCTTATTCACTCATCTCATGAGCTTTACTTTTTTATTTTATTTTGAACATTCTGATTTCACATTACTGTGAGATAATCTTTCTACTTCATATTTCCTGCACACTGGATTGAATAAGCCACTTATCTGCTTATGTTCCTAGTCTACTCATTTCATTCCTTCTTTGTATTGACCAACCCTCCCTCTAGTTTTGTATAACAAGCTTACTGCGTGTTCCTTCTTCCAAGTCATTGACATACAAAATGAATAAAATTGGTCCTAATATTGATCCCTGGAGCTTTGTAACCCATCTATTTCAAACTATTCCAGACTTTGATATCAAAGTCAATGTTTAATCTACTTAAGTAGTTCATCCCTATACCATACTTATCTGACTTCTGGATTAGGCGTTTGCATGGTGTTCTTTTCATGGTACTTTATCCTAAAGTCCAAGTAATCGGTTCATAGCTTTTCTTAGCTGATATTTGTTATTAGAACCAGAAGTAATTTTACATCGCTGAGGCAGATCAGATGCGAATCCATGCTGACTCTTTAAATTGAATCATAACTTTCTGATATTTCCAATTGTTGATTTCCTACAAAATTTGCCAATGCCTTCTCATTAAGTTAAACATAATACTTCTGAATCTCATGCTCAGGAGAAAAAGGGATATTTTGGGAATGAACAATAATTTAATGAGGGTTTTACTTATTATAACTCAGTGGTCCCCAACCTTTTGACACCAGGGAACAGTTTCATGGAATACAATTTTTCCATGGATTGGAGAGTGGGGTTTAGGGGTGGGGATTATACAGTGGAGCTTTGAGGCCCTGGCCCTAACGTGCCTGTCCAAGGCCCAGAGGTAGTGAGTTATCTCAGTTGATTGTTCACAGTCATTAACAGATCGAACTCCTTGTTCTATTCTTCCCCCCTTCTCACTACTGCATCTGACTAGTCTTTAAAAAAAAGATAAAGTATTTCAAGTCATTTTCTCTTTATTGATGAATTCAAACATCTGTTAACAATCAAGAAGAAAATATTTGAATTACAATAGTACAAATCTATTACAGTAGTCAAAATTCATAGAACTGTGTACCTAAAAAGCATGAGTTTTACTATATGTAAATTATACCTCAATTTTTTAAATGCAAGAAAAAATAAATAGAGAGAAACTTTACTTAAAAAAAAATACCTAGTAGAATACTGAAAGTGAAAACTGTGAGACTAGCGTAGAGGATGGCACAGTCCCCTGTACCTAGAGGGGTTTAACGTGGACTATTTAACTGTGGAAACTTTTTTGAGGAGGAGATAAAAGTGTACAAATAAAGGCTTAGAAATTAATATTTTGGAAGTAGGTGAAATCCATGGATAAAACAGTATAATGGAAAAAAAGTACAACTTTTTCAAAATGTATTTAATGTATGCTAAAAGTACATGCATGAAAAGGGCAAATGAATAAACCCACAGAGTTCTCCACAAACATATTATCTCTGAAAATAAAACAGCAAGATACTGAAAGAAGAGCAGTTTTATATTTGTACTTACCTGTTTTGCCCACGTGAAAGTAGAGACCAGCAGAAAACTTTGCACATAGAACTTCAATAAATTTTTTGAATAGATGGATATTTAACTTCTTTTATTCCATTATTAGTCAGCTGTCCCTAACTTGTTTGTTTTGTTTTTAATTTATTTTTTTTTACATTTTTATTTATTTATTTTTTTGAGACGGAGTCTCACTCTGTTGCCTGGGCTAAAGTGCCGTGGTGTCAGCCTAGCTCACAGCAACCTCAAACTCCTGGGCTCAAGTGATCCTTCTGCCTCAGCCTCCTGAATAGCTGGGATTACACACCTGGCTAATTTTTTTCTATTTTTAGTTGCCCGGCTAATTTTTTTTTTTTTTTCTATTTTCAGTAAAGATGGGGTCTCACTCTTACTCAGGCTGGTCTCCAACTCCTGACCTCAAGTAATCCTCCCACCTCAGCTTCCAAGAGTGCTGGGATTACAGGCACGAGCCACCATGCCTGGCCTAATTTATCTTATTTTTTTTAATAAACTTTTTATTTTTTTAGATTCGCAAAAAAATTTGCAAAGATAATACAGAATTCCCATATACCTCTAACCCAGTTTCCCCCAATGTGAGTTGACCAATTATCCCAGTTTGCCCAGACTGTCCTGGTTTTAGCAGTGAAAGTCCCACATCTTAAGAAATGCCTCTCCCAGTCACACTGGGAAAGTTAATCACCCTACAATGTTAGCATCTTACGTTACCATGGTACATTTGTCAAAACTAAGTAACCAACACCAGTGTGTTACTACTAAACTCCAGACTTTATTTGGATTTCACTGGTTTTTCCATTAATGTCCTTTTTCTATTATGGATCTAATTCAGGATACCACATTCACTGTGTTTAGTCATGTCTTGGTGCCCTCTGGCCTGTGACAGTTTCTCAGTCTTTCCTTGCTTCTCATGACCTTGACTCTTTTGAGGAGTACAGTAGTTCCCACTTATCCATAGGGGATATGTTCCAAGACTCCCAATGGTTGCCTGAAAACACAGACAGTACCAAACCCAATTGCCATCAATCGGAACACATTTCTGTTCACATCTTCCACCCGCAGATTTACTGCCTTTCCATCTTGACCAAGCACTTACCACACACTATGGCCGTAACTTTTGCCTTTCGAGGTACAACTGCAAACTAGCACAGATTTCTTTTTCCTTCATCACAATTTCACAATCAGAAGATCCATTCTTACCATAAATCTCAGCAATCTCAACATACAATTTTTTTCTTTCCTTATTGAGAACCTTCATCTTTTCACTTCAAGGAAGTATTTTATGGCTTCTCCTCGGCATATCCGAATTGGCAGCATCACTACTCTTGCGCTTTGGGGCCATTACTAAGTAAAATAAGGGTTACTTGAACACAAGCACTGTGATACCGTGACCATCCACCTGATCACCAAGAAGGCTGCTGAGTGACTAACAGGCAGGTGGCAAGGACAGTGTGGATACACTGGACAAAGGGTATCCAGTGTATACCCTTCATGTCCAGGTGGGACAGAGAGAAATGGCCCAAGATTTTATCACAATATTCAGACGAGCACACAATTTAAACCCGATAAATTTTTTATTTCTGGAATTTTCCATTTAATATTTTTGGACCCTGGTTTACTGTGGGTAACTAAATCTGCAGAAAGTAAAACCGTGGCTAAGGGGGACTACTGTACTGGGAATGTATTTTGTAGAGAGTTCCTGAATTTGGGTTTGTCTGATGTTTTCCTCAAGTTTAGACTGGTGTCTAATGGGCTTTTTTTGGGCTCTAATTTTATTTATTGACATATTTATTCATGTATTTATTTATTCTTAGAGATGGGTTCTCACTATGTTGCCCAGGCTAGAATGCAGTGGCCGTTCACAGTTGTGATCATAGAACACAGCAACCTCAAACTCTTGGCCTTAAGCAATCCTCCTGCCTTAGCCCCCTGAGTAGCTGGGACTACAGGCACACACCACTGTGCCCAGCCCTAATTTATTTTTAAATTCTACAAAATCAGTTCTTATTTTCATGGTTACATTAACCAATATGGACTTTACATTTCACAGAAACATTATTTCAATGCAAAGGGATTAAATCACTTGTCCAACATCATACAGTAAGTAAGACTGAATTTTCTGATTCTAGATACAGTTCTCACATTACTGTTCCACAAAAGGCAAAATCGAAATTGCTTCAAATTCAAACACTTTTTATTTAAACTCTAAAAATGGCAGGGCTCATTGTCCAAGTTACCTTTGAAGCCATGAGACTTCTTTTACTGGTGCTACTCTCAGAGAATAAAAATATACTACCATTTGGCTAATGAAGCTATGAAAGTTTATTTTTCTAATTGTGAAATGAAAATATATTGTTTGAAGAAATAACTAAAAGGAATAAAATAAAATTACTGTACCTATAATTCCCCTACCCTAGAAAAACGAGTGGTTATAACTGTTAACTGTTTTTATATCCTTTTCATCTTTTTTCTATCTATACACACTAATTTTAATTAAACATTTAATATATCATGAATATCTTTTTATATATAATTAAACACCTCTGATATCATTTTTAATGCCCACATAATATTTCAAAGTATGGCTACATTATTTAACATCCTCGTAGCTAAACATTTGTACAGATCCATGATAATTTTCTAAGGTTGAATTCCTATAAGTGGACTTGCTGTAGCAAAGGGTATACCAATTTTAAGGCTTCTGATATGCCCTGCCAAATTACCCTCCAAAGTGGATAAATTTACCAGTTTGTCCACTCACAAGCAATGTATAGTAGTACTCGTTTCTCCACACGCTCAGTTTTTTAGCCTTTGCCAAACTGATCATCAAAAATATGGCTCTTCACCAGGTGAGGTGGCACGTCTTTAATCCTAGTACTCTGGGAGGCCAAGGTGGGAGGATCACTTGAGGTAAGGAGTTCAAGACCAGCCTGAGCAAGAGTGAGATCCCCAACTCTACTAAAAATAGAAAAAATTAGCCAGGCAATTAAAAAATAGAAAAAATTAGCCGGGCATGGTGGCGCATGCCTGTAATCCTAGCTATTCGGGAGGCTGAGGCAGGAGGATCACTTCAACCCAGGAGTTTGAGGTTGCTGTGAGCTAGGCTGACGCCACGGCACTCTAGCCTAGACAACAACAGAGCGAGACTCTATCTCAAACAAAATTTTTTTTTTATTTTAAAAAATATAGCTCTCTTTTGTTTTAAGTTCTGTTTCTTTGATTACTAGTGAGAGTGAGCATTTTTATATGGATAGTGCCATTTTTATTATACTATGAATTTCTTATTTATACCCTTTATCCAATTTTTTATTAAGGCATTCATCATTTTCTTATTGATTTGGAAGTAAACATTAATGACATTAAGCTTTTTGTCTCAATGTTTCAAATATTTTTCCCAGTTTTTCGTTTGCCATTTGATGATGTCTTGCTGTTCAGATGTGTGAGCCATTCTCATTTGCTTGCTGCCTTTGGAAGCTGTTTGTGTTGTTTGGTTTGGTGTTGGTTCGGTTCTAATACGGAGCTCAGTTCTGGATCCTGGTTGCTTCCGGGCAGCTCACATCAGTCTGTGAGTCTTCCCGCCTTATGGCACAGCAGTCTCCTCACAGATGACAGTGCTCTCCTTCCCAGTGAGGCAATACCCCATCCTCACAGCCCCAAGCTCTGGGAGACAAAGACGAAGTGAAAACAAATTCAAAAGCACACTGTCCTGAAATAAATTACAAAGATAATGACAACCTTCAGTAACAACAACAAAAAAAAGAGCCCATCTTTTAACACAATTCAGCACCAAAACCGCAAAATAGTCTGTTTTAGTGGTTTTAGCGCAGCAGAGAGTAGGGGTTCCCAGCACAGAGGTTGCGCCTCCCTCCAGCAGGTCCTTCCCCCAGGGCTCCCGGCTGCCTGGGAACAAGGAGTAAGAGCCGGGGCTCTCCTGGCCTGCTCTCGGAGGCCGGGCTTTCTCTTTCTGTTTCTCCTGCTTCACTCCATTTTAGGACTTTAAAAGTCATGACAATTTTATGACAGATTTCAAGACTGATCGTTATTAGAAAGAACTAGGAAGATTAAAAAGCCTTCTCTTTCCTCTCTTTCTTTAACATAAACACATTCAAGACAACGAAAGCTTTACATTCAGTTTAAGTAAAGAAAAAATAAATAAATAAAAAAGAAACACTTGAGGCAAGAAGAAGGACTGGTTCACAGATGGTAAACATAGTTTGCTTTTTTTCTAATTGACAAAAATTATATACAGTATACAAAACGTGATGTTTTGAAATAGGAATACATTGTAGAATGGCTACATCAAGCTAATTAACGTATGCATTACGTCACATACTTATCATTTTTTTGTAGTGAGAACACTTAAAATCTACTCTTACTCTCTCAGCAGTTTTCAAGTATACCATACGTTGTTAACAAATATAGTCACCAATGGATCTCATGTATATAAAGAGAGAGAGTACAGTAGATATCTCGAATTTATTTCTCCAGTCTAACTGAAATTTTGTATCCTTTAACCAACATCGCCCCACCTCAATCTCCAGGTAACCACCATTCTACTCTGTTTCCAAAGACAGACTTTTTTAGATTCCACATATAAGTGAGATCATGCAGTATTTGTCCTTCTGTGTCTGGCTTATTTCACTTAATGTCTTCCATGTTCATCCATGTTGTCACAAATGACAAGATTTCTTTCTTTTATAAGGCTAAATAGTATTCTACCATGTATAATAGACCAATTTTCTTTACCGGGACTACAGGCATGCGCCACCACGCCTGTCAAATTTTTTTTATTATTTTAGAGACAGGGCCTTGCTATGTTGCCCAGGCTGGTCTTGAACTCCTGGCTTCAAGCCATTCTCCCACCTCAGCCTCCCAAAATGCTGAGATTACAGGTGTGAGCCTTTGCACCTGGCCTCATCTTTTTGTTAATAGCCATTCTGACAGGTGTGAGTATAGTATGCTTTTCTTTGGGGAATCAGGGGACCTTAAGAAGGCCTCCTCCTCACACATTCCCCAGAATATCTCCCGGCCACAAACTCATCATAAATGGTTTGTTTTTGAAGTCCCTGACCCAATACCCAGATACAGTGGGTATACATGAGTAGTAAGGGTTAGACATGTAATAATCTTTGGGAAGTTCTGAGGTCTATGAAGTAGATGTCTGTCCTTAAGTCTTCAGAGATGCAGATCGCCCTGTGGAAACAAAGGGGTACCTGCAGTTCTGCTCAGATTGCTCTTTCCCATTGAGAAAAGGGATCATGTTGGAGAAAGAGCACACAGGACCCTGATTAAGGGGGAGCAGACCATGGGGACTGCTACTAGGGCCTCAAGCATGTGCTTCCTCCTACCCACTGAGTAAATCCAGCTTTGGTCCTCAGGGAGCTACTGCACTGACATTAAAATAGTCAAAGGGCTGTGGTGTACACCCCAACCTACTCACTGCTCCCAGAAGCTGGCCTAATTCTAAAGCTACCAATCAGAACTCAACCTACAGCCAGCAACCCCAGGTCACATCCCTGATTCCAAAAGGCTCCAGCCCAGGTCCTGTTCAATGAAGCTGTGTTATAGAAATATTTTTTAACACTTGTAAACTGCCTGTTTTCTAGAGCTTCCTTGTTGGTGACCTTATTTTGCCATCCAGTTTCAATGTTACTGCAGCATGGAAGGGGAGTGGGAGCGATGTTCTTGTCTGAGCCAAAGCTGGGCTCTGAGCCAGGATGCAGATTCGTCTGGGCATGTCTGCTGGGCTTGCCAGGAGTCTCTCGCACAAGGGATTGAGGAGCTCATAGAAAATAACATCCTAAGACAGTGGGTGTGGGGGGACACATCGCAGGATCAGGATCACCAGGAAATCTTTTAAAAAGTGTACCCTGAACAAGTATATCTCTCATTCTGTGTGCATGTGTTTGTGTGCGCATGTGGTGCACACTCGCAAGGAACCCAGCTTTTGCACCAAAATTGGCCCTCAAAGTTATGCAGATCAGCCTGCAGCCAAGGTACTGAGAGCTTCAGAGAAAACAATGTGGCTCTGTACGTAAGAGTTCCCAAGACTCTGACTCTGCTATGCTGCTCTGAACATCAATAGCTTCGGTACTTCAGGTACTGTCTGCATCAGGAATTCTTAAACTAGAAACCATGGACTCCTGGGAGTCTAAGAGTAGGCTGCAAGGGTCCATGAACTCCTGAAAACTGCATGCAATTTACTAGGTATATGTTTATTTTTCTACAAAGAGGTTCTATACCTTTTATCAGATTCTCAAAAGAGAGTGTCATCCTCAAAAGAACTACTGCCCTGGCAACTGCCAAAAAAATACTGGGGCAAGCAGAGTTTGTAAGATGCTGCACGTGCTACTATGGTAAACCTTGGCCAAAGCCAGAAAAATGCTGTTTTTTCAGTTAATGTGACTTATTTTTACCTTGAGGCATCAGTGACCTTGAAAACATTGGTTATGTGAAAAATATGAAATCCCACCCATGCTTCAAGCCCCCTTTAAATGCTTTCACCTCCTCCCTAGCCAAAAATCATCACTCCCTGGCCGAAGCTTGCATCCCTCTTCTATAACACTTAACATTTTTTACCTAGTATTTTAGATATGAGTGCGCACTTCATTTCTCTGCTGCAAACTATAAGCTTTGAGAGTGGGAATGATGTCTCATCCATCTTCTATCTTACGGTGTCCAACATAGAACATTTACTTACTAATCATTAGAGCAAATCATAAATCCAATCTATCTGCCAGAACTTTTCACTCTCTCTACTAAAAACAACTAACCTTATTTCCTTATAAATTATGCATTTTATACATATTCCTTGTAACTTATATTGTCCTCGTCAATTGATTTACTTATTTATGCATCATCCAATATTTGCTTGCCTTATCTGTTTACTTGGCTGTAACATGCTTAGAGGGCAAGGATCACATATAACCCAAACTATGTAAATCTAAATGCCTCTTGGGAAGAACACACGGGGTTCAGCTCCCTGGTGTCTGTGTCTCGCAGCACAGATATGCCACGAGGAATTGTTTCCTGTGACGCAGACACAGAACAGAGGTTGGTAGGAAAAAAAAAAAAAGCAACTACTAACGTAGGAATTAAGCAAAAGAGACAAATCATCAGAGTATAGAAGTGAATTCTGAAGAGGAGATAAACCAAAGAAAAGCCTGAACCTGTCGAGAGAAAGCCAACAGGCAGCAGTCTGGCCTCAGAGAGTGTGTGTAGCTCAACAACAGTTCAGAGCTTTGCAATTGGCCCCGTGCAGGTCTTCCAAGAGCTGCCAGGTTTTTTCTAACCCTATTACCCTATTTGGTTTGTTTCATTTTTGTGTCAGGCTTTTCTTGTGTTCAAAAAACCCTACATGTAAGTTATTATACGTAAAATGATGTTAATGAAATCATTTTACATCGTCTGTTTACAAAGTGGAACACAGGCAGAGTATTTTTTAACTGATCTGAACACATTCCTGATTATCAGAGCAACAGGGGCACAAAGACAATGGTGGCTTTCTCCTTTTTCTCCTTTTTGTCTCAGTTTACTATTTACTTACATATCCACCCACATGTTAACATACCCTTAGTTCTGTACAAAGTTTCTGGGGGACTGTGGGATCTTACTGACCATTTCCACTTAATGACTGAATTGTGTTACAGTGTGATTATTCCGGGGATACTGATTAACTGATGATGGGCAGAGTCGTAAATTAAACCACCATTCCACAGGCAAGGGTCAATGCAAATTGTAGCAGGAAAGGCCACCCCGTTTAATGGCTACCTGGACAGTAGCTTAGCTAGTGATAATAAATACACCACTACCACCCACAGCCCAGCCTTAGGACCCGGGGATGATTTTAGGGCGAATGTAGTCAGATAAATTAGATAATCTCACATTGCTCATTGAACTTGTCACAAGTTTAAAGAGTTCATTTGTCATTCAACAAGCACATATGGAACACCTATATGTGGGGTGTATCATTAAACAGAATAAAAATCCTGCCTGTTAGAATGAAGTTCACATTCTAACAGAAACGAGTCCCATCTGGGCATCATCTGTCAATCCTTGTGGTAGTTTCGCATTTTCTCTAGGTCTCAATTCTTGGAGGTTATTACCTTGTTCGTCCCTGGTATTTGCATCTCTGGGTCCAGGGTGAGTTTGTTTTCAGCTCCTTGGGTCTTTGGAGAGGCAAGGTCTCTGCATTTCTCGGTCCCAGGTTCAACCCAATCCTCTCCCATGTGCATTTGCATTAGTTAAAGAGGATACTTTTCTGCTTTTCTCACCACCTCAGCTGGGGCTTCTTAGGCTCTGGCCTTCAGTATCTCTGACTGCTGAGAGAGACTTCTGGGAGAGGGGCTGAGAAAATAGGAGTGGGTCCAGTTTAACCCACTTACTTCCCAAAAGGGGAAACTGAGACTAGAAAAGCAAAGTGACTTACCAGTGTCACACAGGAGGTCTTGGATATGTCCCCTGTCCCCTGGTCCCTTCCTCCCAGCCTAGTACTTTTCTATCATGTTATAAATGACACACCCTATAGGGTCTAACCTATAGAGTTAGACCCTATAGAACAGAGGCGTAGCAGGATACATGGTCAGAGAGAGCTCATATTGAGAATGACGACAGAGAGATTTCTTGTTAGGCTGGAAATCTCGGGTGCCTTGATATCACATCTTCTCTATCACCCCAAACAGGATTAAAGTAAGGCATAGGAGCTGGTATCCAGTGTCCTGAAAGCTACTGTGGCTATAGGCCAGGCTATAGTTAAGTTAGAATGAAATCTGTGTTCCATAAACTAATCCACTTATGTGTTTTTATAATTGTTTTCTCAGTTTATTAGGATACGCCAATTTTGCAAGGGGTCCGGTGTTGTCACAGCTGGGCTGGACTATGCTACGAGGAAAGAATTTTTCTAGATCTCATTCAGTATTGCGAGCAGGAATACTGTTGGCCTGAGCCAACAGTACCGATGACTATGGGGCTGAGAAAACTGAAACCATGGGAAGCTTACCCTTGCTTCCCATCCGAGATTTTTCTCTTAAAGAACTCTGACAAAACTTAAAAATTTTAATAAGAAACCATACGATCCAAGACACCCTATACATAATTCATTAGCTTTTAACAGTCCTTACCAACTAATCAATTAGCAGTTAAACAAGAGCATGGGTTTGTTGTCAGATTTAATTTTTCCAAGTACCATTGTTATGACTTTGGGCAAGTTCCTTAACTTTTCTGAGATTTAGTCTCTCTACCAATAAAGTGGAAATAATACAATCTCCCTGATCTTCCTCTCTAGGTTGTGAAAATTAAATGGGCAAGCATATGAACACTTTTTATAAACCGTAAAGCACTGTAAAATTTTAATCATTGTTATCAATTAGCATTCCACTTAAAAACTTTCTTAATTAAGCTCAATCTTAAATTTAATAACAATATGAACTTGAAATTCTGCTTTGGGGGGTTTACATGATACCAATGTCACTATTTTAAAATTCAAGGAAACGAAATAAATTCCTGTATAATCATGTACATAAAAATAGTTTTCTTGCTTGCTTTCTTTCTTACTTTTTCTGTTTCTTTCTTTTTTTCTCTTCTTTCTTTTAAAAAATATACAATTTATTTTTCTTATCACAGAGAAATTTAAAAAAAAAAGAGCCACTGGGATGAATTTTTCTTTACACATTTTATGGAACAGATAACATGTTGTTTACTCAATGCTGAGTTCTGCAGCAGAACTCCAATCTGAATTCTGCTTAGTAGTAACCGCCTGTCCTTCGAAAGGGCTCACACTTTGAGGACTGGGAAAATCTGTTCCTTTAGATCTTGTATTTTTATTTTCAACCATGGAAACGTTTATTCTTCCATCCCAAACTGCATGCAAACTTTGTTTGCTGAGATAGGCAAAGCTTTGCCACTTTTGGTAGCTTCGATCCCAAACTGATTCTACAGATCTGGTTGCCCAGACAAGGTGACCGATAGGCAGATGTTTATTAACACGCACAGGACGGACGGATACCCTTACAGTGAAAGAATTCTTAGACTCACATCTGCCAACCTCCAGGGCATAATTCACATTTTTATTTTATTATTTTATTTTTAAAATCATACCCTGTACAATGCCACCCTTGGATGTTAATAGAGATAACAAGCACACTATGTATTACAGAACAATAACTAATAGTTTATACCAATTAAAAATGAGAACCCATAAAATAGTCTTATTGCCAGGCTGCTGGGAAGGAGCAAAGTCCTTTAACCACTAAGATTGGGACACTTTAGAAAGAGACTTTTCCAAGTCGGGTGAGGTGGTGAGCGCCTGTAGTTGCAGCTACTCAGGAGGCTGAGGCGGGAGCACCCTTAGCAACTGTAGTGCACTCACCTGCACCTGTGAATTGCCACGGCACTCCAGCCTGGGCGACACAGAAAGACCTCGGCTCTAAAAAACACAAAAAGAAAGAGACTTTTCATAAGCAATTCAAGAGACGTAGGAGTTGGTAGAGGAAACAAGAAATGGAGAAAGAAAACAGCAAGGTTTATTAGGAGCAAACTATTTCCCAGCCAGGCCCACAGAAGGTTCCTGAGTATGGTAATGAGCCAGTACTGCCCTGATGACCACAGATGGGTCAGGTCATATTTGATTCTGGAGACATAGAGTCCAACTTTAAATTGTTAACTGAAGCCTCCCCTGTTTAACTTTCCCACCAGAGTTACTTGATGTTATCGCCCTCATTTTCCCAAATAAGAAAAGTAACTAAAAAAATACATTATAAACATATGTGTGTACACATACAAACACACACACACAAGTATACACATACACTCGAACGTGTACATCCATGAACTTACAGGCCCTTCTGCCAATCTGACAACACAGGGAAACATAATTAATCTACTGGCCAAAATACAGAGCCAGTCCACTAGGCTTCCTTAAAATAAGAATGTACTCTAATTTTTCTTTAAGCCTCTACAAAGTTTTGCATTGCTATCAAAATATTTTTGGAAATTCTGTAATGTTTCTCCTTTTCTCTTGGCTTCTTATTTCTGGCAAGGACTAAACCCCAAAATATCTTTCCTCTGGGACACTGAAATAACTGTCCCAATGCAGCTGCCAGAGCTATAGCTATTCAGAGATTTGAGACAGATTTTCAAGGAAGGCCACTTGTAATTTTAATTGTTTGAGTCAAAAGACCAACTTTCCGAGATGTTCAAAGAACAGGTGTGCGAGAGTTTTTAATCGTGCTGAATGCTCTCATTTTCGTTCATGATTCTATCTGCTGTTTCACTTCTGTTTCGTTCCTCCTTTTGTCTTTGCCCCACCCCTCCTCTGGGTTTTATTTTAGATGTTCAAAAAAAGTCAACCATCCCCTTCCCCACCGCCCCCCACCCCCAGTGCTTTGAGGTTGTATTTCTCCTCCAGCAACCACTCAAAAGCTTCTTTCCTATAATGGTCCCACAGCGCTGGGGGCTTTTTACCCAAGACGACTTCCCGCAAGTTTAGACCAAATTAGGGGGTGTATCTGGTGGATAAAGAGAGCGGTCTCTGCCAACACGAACACCTGCTTGGCTGGCCCAAACTGAGAGGCTTTCTGCAGATAAACAAAGCTCAGATGCATTATGTAGCACACAGGAACCTTTTCTGTGCTTGTGCCCAAGCTACTCACCTTCAGATCAGTGGTTCTCAACTCAGAATCACCTGGGAATTGTTTTTAAAAACATCTTTGTCAAAAAAATTTTCCGAAAAAAAAAAACAAAAGAAAATTTCCGAACAAAACAAAATCTTTATTTAGACCTACTGAACCAAATCTCTGGGCCTTGCAATTTTTTTAACAGCTCCCAGATGATTCTATTGTGCAGCGGGGCTAAGAACCACTGATTTAGATTCTGCTCGTGGAAGTTATCCAACCCCAAGCTTACTCCCTTCCTTCCAAATACACCCCAGGAGATTCCTCTGCCTGTTCTCACATCAGAGATTTCTGGGAGCCAGGAAATAAAGTAAGGCAGCTTAGGGAATGCAGTGCGTCTTAGAAAGGAAGACGGCTGAAGAGAGAGGTGGTGCCGAGGCAGGCGGAGGAGGCTGGGGTTTGTGGCCCTCCCTCCACTCCTCTCTGGACGTGGGCTGCACACAGCTGGTGTTCATGAGGCCACCTCCTCTGCTGAGGGCTGAGCCTCCTAGGATTTAGGGTTGAGAGTCACGATGCTCAGTTTCTTTCTCGCTGGGGTGGGAGAGGAGAAAACATAAGTGCTGAAGGACGCTGGAGGCTCCGGAACTGTGACGCAGGGACTCTAGGGAGAAGAACACAACCCCCAGCCAGCAAAGGGCAATTGAAAAATTCAGTCACAGCCATGCTGAAAGGGTTAGGATACAGTAACAAATAATATGATTTTACATGCAGATCTTAGCTGGAGAGGCACACAGCTGCTGCTGTGAAACAGTCTGTAAAGGCCAGAAGCTCTGCTGGCCAGGGGGAGCCCCAAACAACCCTGGTCCCTTCAGACCCTCCAGCTGCTCCCCACGAAGTTAGGAGAGAACCAGGAAGCCCCCACTTGGAGGCCAGACCAGAGCTCAAAGGAACCGCTGGGGACTCTAGACACCCCCTGGTTGCTTAGGCAACTGGTGGGCACTATCTAACATTGCCAGACCAGAGACTCAGCTGGGAGAGGGGGCTGCTCTGCTGCTTAGCTTTTGCTCAAAGATTCTTGGCTATCTGCCTGCCTGCCTTTGGCACGTTCACGGCTGCTGTTGCACTCTTGGCTTATTCTATCCAGAGAAAGTCTCCCTTCCTCCACCCCTCTTTCAATCCCTCTCTCTCCCCAGATGTCTTAGAGTTTATGTGGGAAAGCATGTTCTTACAGCCTGCGAGACTTTCCAAGTCATGCCTTCCCCTGCAGCCCTTGGAAGGAAGTGTGTGAAGGGGACCGCATTCTCTGGGCAGAGTTGCTAAATGGTTCTGGGTTTCCCCTGGCACCACTCTGATTCATGAGCATCCAAAACTCAGGTCCTGGCCCTCAGAACAATCAGCAGCAGCAGGATTAATGCAGATGTGCAGTATGGATGAGTTCCAGCTACGGAGGAGCAAGGGTATTTTACATTTTCTTGTGCAATGAAAATCCTCCTCATTCACACAGCCTTGGCACCTTCAACTTAATGAAGTTCCAATACCTGGAATTCGGGGTGTGTTTCTCCTTTTCTTTTCCAAAAGAAATCCAAGCAAAGACCAAATGTGGATGAGTGATCTCAGATAATGAACCGTCAGGACTCCTGCTAGGTGCCGCCCCACCTCCAAACCAGCATGTGTCAGCCTGTGCCGGTCACCACTGCTCCTTTCTGCACTCAAGCCAGCCAGCCCAACTCCCCTGGGGCTGGGGAGGGCCCTTCTTAAAGCTTCAGCATAATATTGGCAAATGTGTGCACCTCCCAACTTTAAGAATAGATTTTTAATGAAATGGATCCATGCTATCTACAGCATTTGCACTCTAATCCAATAGTCAGACCAGGACACATCTGAAACGCTGAATCTGATAAAGCTTTAAAAGGTGTCAGAGCAAAAGGCAGATCCTTCTACTGCAGGAGACTGGCAGGAAACACCCTACCTGGAACAAATACTCCTGCTGCAAGGGTTTCTTGCCATTTTCATTTTTAGAAACCAGAAAAACATGAAATGTAAAAAGGGCTCCAGTTGCAAATATTCCACTCAGGTCTGGCCCCAACCAAATCCAGAAAATGGACCGGGAGGGCCAGCCCAGGCTTCCAGCCCCTACCTGCCCCTGTGAAAGTCAAGCACCTAGTTGGGACACCCTACTCCCCAGCCCAGGGTAGGCTGAAGCAGCAGAGCAGAAAAATCCCAGAAGTATGTCATGGAGTCAGTATAATAATCATCATGAGGCCGGGTGTGGCGGCTCACACCCGTCCTCCCAGCACTTTGGGAGGCCAATGCCAGAGGACTGCTTGAGCCCAGGAGTTTGAGACCGGCCTGGGCAACATAGGCTGGCCTTGAAAAAAATTTTAAAAATTAGCCAGGACTGGTGGCACGTACCTGTAGAACTGAACTGAAGAACATGATCCCCAGCTGAGGCAGGACAATCGCTTGAGCCCAGAAGTTCAAGGTTGCAGTGAGCGATGATCACACCACAGCACTCCAGCCTGGGTGACAGAGAGAGACACTCTCTCTCTAAAAAAACAAAAGAACCAGGTGAGATCATATGAAAAAGACCATATGAAAGTTCTTTTGAAAATATAATGTTGATTTGTCACATATTTAGAATATTTATTCTCATTAAGACTCCTTCACACCAAATTCCAAAACAGATGCTACACCTAAATATTACCCCTAGTAGACAATATCTCAGTTATCTATTGATGACTAAACATGCAGGATTTGGTGGTTGTGTCTGCCATATCATATTACTCTTGTAATATTCCAAACTGTTACTGAGGATATGTAAATAGCTTCATTGCATAAAATCAGTTGCCATGGAGTTTGCTAATGTGGACTTCTACCTAGCAATGCGGTATAGTTTCAAAGGTCCCTAAGGGGTGCTCTGCACCACTCCAAGTGGGTGGTGCAAGTCTTTAACCAGATCATATAAAAATTATATCTAGTCTCATTGAATGCAGCTATCTCTGTGATTTGTGAGTAGACTGCTCAATGAGTTCAGAAAAACATTTCCCTCCAGCTGAAGCCGGCAAGACGTCAAGCCTGAAAAACACATTTCCTGATTCTCCTTCTTGCCCCAATTGGGATAGATGACCTAATTCTCACCACCCCATTTCCTTGAGCCATTAGCAGTGATTGAATTTCTGCCCATCACGACGAGCCTCACACAGACGATTTCAATGCACAGCAGCACCGGTAATAGAGAGAACTATGTTGTGAAACTTCAAATTTACTTTTAATTCCATCTTTGACAGGCCAAATTGAAGCCATGGGTTATACTTTGCTATGGCCACTTAACACTAGCTGGAAATTCAGGCACCCTCCAGTTTGTAAAAGTTTTCCTCTCCCATTATTCTCAGATCAGATAGAGGCTTCTCCATTTCTACGATGGCTTTCAGTCCACAGAAGGGGCTCATCTTGACTGGGAGAGAATATAGAAAGGACAGCCTGAAGCTGGTGTCCCTGAGGAATTGGGGATCCGAGGGCAGAGAGGAGACAGCCAAGCATCCTCTTACGTGCATTCCTCTTGCGTACATTCACCATGCACTTGTTACAGACTGCTGAGCAGGGAAGGAGTTTCATGAGACACACAATATATTACAGATAATATTTATTCATTCTTAAGTGACCCAGCATTATTTAGTCTGCTGTAAGTTTTCAGAGAAGGAAAAGATACTAACAGCAGCATCACTCTTGATTATTATCTTTCTTTTTTCTCGCAACGAATGTATGAAGTACCTATGACCCCCATTTTGTAGATGAGGTAATGGGAGGCTTAGAAAGATTGGGTCACTTGCCCAATGTTCTGTAGGTAATTGGTGGCAGAGCAAAATTCCAACCCAGATTTACCTGATTCCTAAGTCTTTGCTCTTAACCAGTATATTTGGCTGCCTTCCAGAGTTGGGGAACCATTGGGAAGGTGGGGTTTGAATCTGCTCCTGAAGACAGTCTATGATTTGGATTGCCTTGGATTGAGGGAGGAGGGAGAGAATATATTCCAAATTGCTGAGATTATATTCTGGGGGCCCCAAACACTGCTTAGTATATGGTAGAAGCTCAATATCTACTTGATGAATGAATGATGGATGGAGGAGAAACAGCATGAACAAAGGCATGGAGAGGGTGTCAGGGTAGGGGGCAAGGGCTGGGAAAGGGAAAACGAGAGTGTGGAAGGGGAAGGGACTGGAGCACAGTGTTTGTCCCTGGTGGGCGCAGGAGCCAAGGTCACCTAAGCCAGCTGGACCCACTGGATGGCAGGCTTAGAATTCTAGGGTGAGGAGTTTGCATTTAGTTCTAGGAATTGTTGTAAAGTTAACTCCTAAAGAGGAGTCTGATAAGGTAAAAGCCATAATTTAGAAGGATTAATCTGGTTCTGGCATGCAGGAGGGGCTAGAAGTGCAGGGACCAGAGACAGTGAGACCAGCTGATGACTGCATGGACCAGGTGAGAACAGGGGGGAAACATGCTAGGGAGGTCCAGGGGCTCTGACTGGGGACCTCGGGTCAAGTCAAGCACAGACTTGTGTCTTAAAGTGACAAGAGAGTTGGGCATCCCATCATGACTGAATCGTTTATAGCAAGTAGAAGACAGCAGGGAAACATGCAAGCTATCCTCCTCACGAGAGTGCTCAGATATGGAGATATTTTGAAAATATCCAGCTCAGCCTCACTGTACAAATAATCATTTTTAAAAATCTTTGGTCATCAGGCCAAGGGACTGGCGACCGGTATAAGCAAGTGATTGTAGGTGCTTCTAATGATCTTCATTGGCCTGAGAGGAAAAAAAGGCCTCAAATTAGCAGTTTCTTTGTCAAACTTAGGTGCATCCTCTTGCTAATAAGAGTCAGGATGCATAAGGTAGCCATTACAACAGAGACTTCCCCAGCCAGACCGCAAACTTGTTGAGAACAGTGGCAGGGCCTTCTCCTTTTGGGGGAACCCCACAGTGGGTTCACACCAGACACGCAGAAATGAGTGCTTCGCAATTACATACTGACTTGATTTACTAGTGACCAAGAGAGCTTTCCCCTTATGTCCTAAACAAAGTCAGCACTGAGTTGCTTCTAGCACGTGCTCAAAGAGTGACTGGAACTCCAAACATTTGTGTCCCAACATCAGTACTCTGACTATACTTTGATCAAAACACCCACAGGGGTTTTGCCTTAAAGAAATGTGTCTTAGGTTCCTAGATGTTGGTATTATTCTATGAACAGAAGAGAATTTGAAAGTGCAGATATATAGATGTCCATTCAATCATTCAACAAATATTTACTGTGTGCCTACTATAAACCAGGCACTGTTTATGTCACTAAAAATATATCAGTGAGGCCAGGCGCAGTGGCTCACACCTGTAATCCTAGCACTTTGGGAGGCTGGAGGCAGGAGGATCCCTTGAGCTTAGGAGTTCAAGACCAGCCTGAGAAAGAGTGAGACCTTGTCTCTACTAAAACTAGAAAAAAATTAGCCAGGTGTGGTGGTGCGTGCTTGTGGTCCCAGTTACTTGGGCCAGCTACTGGGGAGGTTTGAGCCCAGGAGCGTAAGGCTGCAGTGAGCTATGATGTCACTGCACTCTAGCTGGGACAACAGAGTGAGACTCTGTCTCAGAAAAAAAAATTGGTGAACACAGCCAATCTTGCTTTGGTGGAGGTTACTTTTTAGTAGAGGGAGACAGATAATAAAAAATGAACATAACAAATAAGTAAACTAGTAGGTCAGAAAACAATACATACTATGGAGGAAAGCAGTAGAGTACGGGTATTGGGGACTGTATCACAATTTTAATTAAGGTGGTCAAAGTAGGCCTCATTGAGATGGTGACATTGGTCAGAGACCTGAAGGACATAATTATCTGTGCTGCTCCTTAGTTGTAATATGTACATTTAAAGTCTTTTTTAAAACATCAAACTTAAGGTAAAACCATGCTTCAGCTTATATCTGGTATAAGCAGAATTGGGGACTTGTCCTCTTATCATGAAACTAATCACATATTTATATACTTGCATTTAACAACAAAAACAATTTAAAAACTTAATTTTCTGAGGCAGAATGTGTTGAAATACCAACTCCCAAATCCTTTTTATGTAATAAAGCTCCCCTTGTTAAAACTCTGGTCCTACTTGTTGGTGCCATGCTCTTTCAGGTTCCATTCGTTCTCTGAAGACTACAATAACAACTGCTTTCTTATCAAGATTAAAAACAGAAACCACATTTTTGTAAGAGATAATTAATAGCCAATAGCCAGTCTTAGCATCAATCCAGTGGTACATGAATGAGTTAGGAAAATTCCCTTTGCCAGAAAGACAATCAGCTGTCCCACTGCTCACCTATCAGCCTTGTTTCCCACTTGGTACTATATTCATGGCTTCTATCCAGAAAAAAGAGGCTGGGAATTATGAGTTGGCTAAATTTGATATTTGTCTAACCAATGATAATAATTCAAGTTTATGTGCATATGTTAAAATTATAAACCTCTGTTCCAGATTCTAAGCTATTATGATATACTTATTTTTAAGACTTTCAGATTCCAAATGTCTCTCTAATATAGAAAATCATCTTATGGGTCAGGGATTTGATCTTGAACAGAACCAGTTTAGAGAAAGATCCCATGGGGAGCTTTCAAGATTCCGGAAATACAACACATGTTTGAGAAATTAGAAAGTCCACGACAAGTTTCTGTTACACAGATTATAACTGAGTTTGTGAGTGATTGGTGTTCACTGCTACTAAGTAGCTTTGCTCGAAGATCCATCCCCAATACCACCTCCCTGAGTCTACCTCCTGCCCACATTCCTCTGGCTGCTCAGACATCTTCACTTCTGACTTCGCTCTACACAGCTCTGGCCTTCCCCAATCGTGAGCTGCCAAGACCAGAGTGTGTGGCTGACACACTTGAATACACATGTAAAAGGAACTCAGCTTCTGCTTTTGGGGAACTTACTGACAGTTGCTTTATTTCCTTCTCTTCTATTAAGCAATTCTATTTGCACAGAAGAATATAGTCAACAAGTGTTGTGTTTTTTTTTTTACCAAGTCATAAAAACAATGATAATAAACTAAACTCTGCCAGACTTTTACATAACCTACTCTGTGCTCACTGGGTACATTTGGCAATGTGTCGTGAGCCCTTTTGGAGGAGAAATCATAAAGAACTTAAATGTTTAAAAACTGTCTTTACAAAGAAATAGAAGCATGGTTTAATTGTGATTTGAACTGACAAGAAGTGCTTCCTGTTTCAAGCAAAAATACTTTGGACCACTGGGCACTTTATGCATTGAAACACAAGGTAATGTTAAATGTTCCTGTTTATTTTCTCCCTCTTTTGCCAGATGTTCAATTTCAAGACTTAGTCTAATGCCAATAAATCCTACTGAAGCACAGTAAAATAAAAAAAAAATGTATACTTTCTTTTACAGGAAGACTCAACATATAAACACATTCCCTTTGACCTATCCATTCTTAAGGCTTCATGCATGACTGTCTACATCCACCCAGCAGCATGCACACTATCTCACTATAGCCTTGACCAGCCCCTTTATTGTGTAGCTAAATTAACTAGGACAAGAAGAAGTGACTTGCCCAAGATCCAAGTGCAGGTGTCAGTACCAGAACTAGAACTCAGATCTGACTCCAGGCTAGTGCTCTTTTGCCCAGAATTACACAAGTTTTTAACAAAAGGTGAAATGATTTCCCCTGCCTTTCAGCTTCCAGCAGCACCAGATTCCCTGACTTATCGCATGTCCTTCACGTTACTGCTGTAACACGCATTCGTATACAGTATCTCTCCCGTGTCATCTGGTTGAGTGCTGCCTCCCTTCAACGCAAGGCTGATACTCAAAATACTTCACAACTGTGTGGCCTAGGCACTGTCCAATTGGAAGGGCGCTGGCTTACTGCTGGGTCAAGGCTTCCTTCACCGTGGACCGGGCCCCCTTAGCTGCAAGTATGTAAGCAGGCCAGAGGGGTCCCAGGGAAGCCCCGCTTAAAGGGAGCTTCTGGACGAAAACTTGTGACTTGTCCAGTCTTCTGTAAATTTTGTACCCTGTATACACTACTTCTGATTTATTATTCACTCAACAAATATTAAGTACCTACAATGTGCAGAACCTTATGGGAAAAACAAAGCCAATCAGACATGCCCTTATCTCCACCTTATTTCCTGCGAGAATAGATAAGAAATGTGCATCGACAGCTATAATAGAAGCCACAAAGTTATCTGTTTCGAAAATAGATCCAGGAAAATAGACATGGCAGTTAAAAGGCAAAAAAAAAAAAAAGGACCCTTTCTGGTTGTGGATCATAGAGGGCTTCCTAGGGGGTTCGTCGCAGCTTTGGCTCTTGAAGGGTGGGGAGGACTCAGTGAGGAGGAGCTTTAAGGGAGGAGCAGTCCAGGCACGCACAGGTAGGAAACGGGAAGGGTGAAATGGGCGACCCCAGCAGCACTGCCTGGCGGGCTGAAGGCGCCTGAGGTCACTGCTGGCGCATGCGCAGGCGTCAGCACTGAGCGGGTGCGGCAGACAGGTAAGGCAGGGGTCAGTCACCACGACCTCGAGTCCCCACCAGCGCTCCCTGGGGTTCAGGGCGTGCTCTCTCGGAGCCCTCTCACCGCTAGGACTGGCAGGCACCCTTCTCCCCGGTTCTGACGGTTCTGACCGTGCTGGAGAACAAGCAGGCATTTGCCGAGCGGTGTGAGGGATTACATGCCTTTTCTGGGCTCTCAGGGACCAGGGAAGAATTGACGATTGAATTCTGCCCGGAATCGCTGCCTGGGAACAGCAGGCATTTTCTCAGGCTGCTTGGAGGCTGCCCAGCGCGGAGTCTGGCTCTAGTCCAACCTGGATCCTGAGCCAGGAGGGAGTACATGGCAGTGGGGCGTGGGTGTTCCCAAGTTCCTAGCACTGAGCCAGCTGAGACTGGAGGTGGGAGAAGGGTGGGTTAGTCAGAGGCAGATGTCAAAAAGGGGTCAGTAAAGAACACCGGGGGAAGTCATCTGAGAAGAACGAGTGATTCTCAGACTGCTGTAGACAAAATTGGGAAAGAGATAAAAGGTTGCTTTTACCGTTTCCTATAATAATTAAAGGCCCCTCACAATTTTAGTTCAATGAGAGAATCTAGAAACGGGCTAATTGGAAAGACCACAGGCTCTGGAGTTCCGCTGATCTGGTCCAAATCTCTTTCTTGTCAAGTACAAAGCACATCCTATTTACCTAGAAATCATGCACTGGCAAGGAGGGTTCGTGGATTCAAAATAAAGTCTAGGAAAAGGGAAGTTAGTGAGTAATAATTTGTCAGTGTTTCTCCACCACAATGCAAGAAAGATGGTGCTCTGTTCTCCATGACTGGTGGAGTCTTAAACAGAAATATCTGGGCAGCAAATGCAGACAGGATAACTAGCTACCCTGTCTGAGTGCCATATTCCCTGAGAACAGCCAACACCCTCTGTTCTTTTTCTATACTCACCAATCTGCCTTCAGTCTGTAATATGGTTTCCTGAGTGGACTTGCTTTAGAGCATCCTGTATACACAAACAGCCCCAGTTTTCAAATGAAGCTTTTTATTTTTCAGATTAGACTCTTAAATCATATTTTCAGAGGTCCACACATTCTTTAGAAGAATTTTTAAATTTCGTCTTTTCATTTTAAAGATAATATAAAAATTTTAACACAAGCAACACCTGGATCACCACCTTTTTACAGAGTACTACCACATAATATCAACTCCCAGACCAGATGTGGATTTATGACTATTTTGGTCTAGTGATCACCTAAAGTCTTATAATGGAAGTTTGAATGCAATGTTTCTCAAACTGGGATATATTCAAGAGTCTATAGTTTCCCCAAGTGTGAGAAATGCTTCCTATTATAAATAATCTGACAGACAGACTTACACATCAGTCTCTTATAAATTTGGCTGTGATGAATTGATCCTTTTCTGCTTAATCACCTCAAGCGAAGGGCCCAGTAGTTATTGGATCAGATGTGTAGTATCTGTACAAACATTTTACCAATCAGTGAAGCAGCCAGCTAGCCAGTCTCCTCCTGAAAAGCCCTACTCTCTTCCATGTGACAGATGTAATTACTCAGATAGACTAATCTTAGATTTGAAATAGAAGACTTTTCTGATTCTGGGTAAGTCCCTTAATCTCTACCCTAAACTCTGTAGACTACAGGCAATATAAACTACTAACTATCACATGGGGATATTATGCTAATAATTTCAGGCTTTCTGCCATGCTGAGCTGGTCTGGCCCTGCTCCTGGCACAGTGCTTTAAGGATTTTACAGTTTGCCAAGAGACCAATTCAATGAGATGAGAGAGACATGAGAAAGAATGTTTGAGGAAAATTGTCCCTGAGGTCTGTAGTCTAGCTCTGGTGGAACTGTGACAAATTTCTTTAAATGGTGCTAGAACAACTAGATATTCACATGCAAAAAAATAAATCTAGACATAGATCTTACACTCCCCCAAATTAACCCAATATAGATCAAAGACCTAAATGTAAAATACAAAACTATAAAACTCCTAGAAGATAACATAGGAAAAAACTTCTGTGAAAGGCACTGTCAAAAGAATGACAAAATAAGCTATGGGCTGGGAGAAAATATTTCAAAAGACACATCTGATAAAGGACCGTAATCCAAAATATACAAAGAATTCTTAAAAATTCAACAATAAAAAGCAAACAACCCTGTAGTACCAGCTTCTTGGTACCTATTCGAATGGCCAAAATCCACAGCACTGAAAATATCAGTTCCTAGCAAGAATGTGGAGCAACAGGAACCCTCACTCTTTGCTGATGGAAATGCAAAATGGTACAGCCACTTTGGAAAACAGTTTGGCCATTTCTTACAAAACTAAACATATTTTTACCATATGATCCAGTGACTACACTTCTTAGTATCTACCCAAAGAGTTGAAAACTCATGTCCACACAAAAACCTCTGCATAGATGTTTATATAGCAGCCTTATTCATAATTGCCCAAACTTGGAAGCAACCAAGATGTCCTTCAGTAGGTAAAGGACATCTTGAATGGATAAATAAACTATGGTACATTTAGATAATGGGATATTATTCAGCACCAAAAAGAAATGAGCTCTGAAGACATGGAGGAACCTTAAATGCATATTAATAAGTGAAAGAAGCAAATCTGAAAAGGCTACATCTGTATGATTCCAACTATATGACATTCTGGAAAGGACAAAACTGTGGAGACAGTAAAAAGAACCAGTGGTTGCCAGAGATTGAGGAGAACGGATGACAGGCGGAGCACAGAGGATCTTTAGGGTAGTGAAACTGCTCTGTAAGATGCTACTGTGTGATGATATAAATAGTATATGTAATTACGTACTTGTCCAAACCGCTAGAATGCACAACACCAAGAGTGAACCATAATGTAAACTATGGACTGCGGGTGATAACGATGTGTCAGTGTAGGTTCACCAGTTTTAACAAAGGTGCCACTCTGGTGGGGGATGTTGAGACCCCGGGAGGCCATGCATGTGTGGGACGGGATATATGGAAAATCTCTGTACCTTTCTCTGAATTTTGCTGTGAACCTAAAACTGCTCTAAAAAATGTTAAGTCTTTAAAAAAAAGTTTCTTTAGGCAAACAGTGCATCTGAGAGATTTTTCAGAGTCTGGATCAGAGTAGCAGCAAGCATGCTTTTGGATGCAAATACTAGAAAATGACAAAGGGAAGGCACTGGTTCACATTACTGAAAGTGCAGAGGAGGATCAGGCTTCAGGTGTTGACCCAGTGGCACAGCACTGCCCCCGGGGCCGTTTCTTTCTGCCACTCTGCCCTGCCAAACACAGCATTGGCTCCAACCAACGCTGGAAGTGCTCCCAAGATGCAGAGAACAGGCATGACGTGACAAGAAAAAGCTGAATTACTTGATACGTACCATAGAGTGAGGTCTGCAGCTGCGGTTGCCCACCATTCAGACAGACGACTGATCTTGTAAACAGATGATATAAACTTATATCAACAAATACAGTACAGTACTGTAAATGTATTTTCTCTTCCTTATGATTTTTCAATAACATTTTCTTTTTCTTTTCTCTAGCTTATTTTATTGTAAGTTCACAGTATATAATACATAAAACAAAATATACAAAATATATATTAATTGACTGTTTATGTTATCAGTAGGGCTTCTGGTCAAGAGTAGCTAAATTTTGGGAGAGTCAAAAGTTATACAAAGATTTTCGACTGCTCAGGGTTGGGCCCTTATACCCCCGTATTGTTTAAGGGTCAGCTGTAATTATATCTGCAATGAGTCTATTTCCAAATAAGGTTACGTTCTGAGATACTAAGGGTTAGGACTTCAACATATGAATTTGGGAGGGATATAATTTAACCCGTAACACCATCCATTTCTCTTTCGCGGTTTTGAGATCAGCAAACAATTTTCTGGTTTCTAGTATGGTTCCCCAGGTACCCGATATTTAGCAGTGAGTGTCCTGGAAAACACACATGAGTCTTTTGGTGACTAGAGATGAATGTCCCCATTGTGAACTGGCATTCTGTTCACTCATGGTTCTTCAGCAAGTCTGGCTAGCATGAATCAGTCCCCAAGAGCCTGGTCACTCTGGACACATTGATAACATTGAGTTTGGGGACTATAAAACTGTGATGACTTCCCCATTAGGCCATGTTTTCAGAATTGGTTGGCTCCTCTCTGTGACAGTGTTTTGTCCTCTCTGTAACTGCAAGAGGGAGCTCCATCTTAGAAGATTCAGAAAACAGCTAGAGAAGCTAGGGATGTGCCTAGGTGCACATCTCTCACCAGCTGTGCTTCCCAGCAATCTTCACATCAAATCTTCTTCTAAGTGTCCAGGCTCGACATTCTGAAAAAGGATGGATGTCATAGTGCGTACCCTCATTAAAAAGGAGATAGAGGTACCTGAGTTGCAGGCAGGGATTTCCAGATATTTTGCAACAGATGATCCATTCTTTCACTGGCCCCATCTTCCTTGAAAGACAGGCATTTTGAAAAGGGGTAAACTTCTAAGAGCTAGTCCTACAGACCAGGGTAAATAAAGCTATCATCCGAGGAAAATACCCACCTGCTTTTCCTATGCTCTCTAGTGAGATAGCCCCCAATACCTTTTACATCTGGGAGCCTCTGCCACGAAGGAAGGTCTTGATTTTGACTTCAACAAATATTCTTGCTTTCTATATCCTTTTCTGGCTCCACCAAATATCTTTCAAGTCCTGTGTCCCTGGAGAGAATACAGGGCTAAGACTTAAGTGGCGGTCCTGAGAAGCCTCAGACATTGCCATAGACCAGGAAAGCTGTTTTCTTCGATTAGCTTAAACATTTTATCAATCGATCTCCTTGTTCTAGCCATAGAAAAGGATATAATCAAATGGCCTTAAAATGGCTTAGTTATGGTTAGTTAAATATGTAATATGAACTTTGTGGGCAATTAGCACTGACTCTAAGCTTGAGAACTCTAGATCTAGGCCCGATATCTTTCAAACTCAAACTACAACAGCCAAAACTTGAATGCAATGAGATTACCAAACCCTAGTGGTTGGTCCAGAAATGTAATCCAACAAAATTTTAATATAGTAGAAGTGCTGTTAATAGAACACTGCTTAACCAACTCACTGGATTAACTGGCTCTCTATCCCTCTCTAACAGCCACTGATGCCCGTGGGCACTGAATGCTAGGAGGCCACTCTGACATAGTATTTTTCAAACTTCAGGGCTTTATACCAATTTACTGGGGTGAAATAAATCCGTTGGGTCACGACCAGCATTTTTTAAATGAAATAGTACAGATCAGTTGAATTCTATGTTTAGAGTCAGTTATTTGTTCTAAAATTTGTTTATGCCTATTACATAAAACAATGAAATATGAGTGCAAGAAAAACCCACCATGAAACAAATGAAAAAACCAAATTATGAAAATGAAGTTAAATGTCTTAAAAAGACTCTGCAAAGGTCAGTTACTAAAAATTAAACAAAAAAGTCTTGTCAAATTAGTAATGAATTAGAAAACTGTAAAAGATTAGGAAAAGAAATTGTAAAGCCTAAAAGAACTCAATGCTGATATTGTTTTACAAGTGTCTTTAAGCTTTCTCCTCTATAGAAGAACAAAAGCTGGAAATCATAAACCCAATGTATCAAGGGTGGGGTTAGTGCAAGAAAAACAATGAGTAATTTCAGTCAGAGAACTCACACACTGAACCCGACATGTAATGATTGGGGAATGAATGTACAATTATATGCTTTCAGTAAAAATTAAAAGTTTAAGGTATATATGTTTTATAAATCTCAATTATACCTGATAAAAGAACTAATATATTTTTAAAATTTGGTTAGTTCTTAGAATATGATAGAATAGGATTTAAATGTTATAAACTTATTGCATTTATCAATGAAGGAAGGAATCACAAAGCATACCGCTAATATATCAGAAAATGTCATCAGTCAGCTTGTGTATAAGACAATATAACTAGGGCAAAGTACAGAAAAAAACAATAATCTCACGCCAGGAAAAATTACCTACTTATAAGGTACAGATTCGTAATCAGCCCAGATAACTGGTTATCTATGAGGCTTCTCCTGCTTCCTCCTTCCTGCTGTCCTGCCTCACTACAACTGGCTACACCTTCATGTCCCACTAGCTGTTGTAAGTCTGTCTACTTGGATCTACCAAAGCCCCAGACACAATTCTCTATATGTCACTGTTTATATATGTGTCCACCAACCACTCACTAAGCTTCTTCTTTTCTTTTTTTGAGACACAGGGTCTCACTCTATCACCCAGGATGGAGTGATCACAGTTCACTTCAGCCTTAAACTCTTGGGCTCAAGGGATCCTCCTGTCTTAGCCTCCAGAGTAGCTGGGACTACAAGCACGTACCACCATGCCCAGCTAACTTTTTTTTTTTTTTAGAGATGAGTTCTTGCTATGTAGCCCAGGCTGCACCCTAAGCTTCTGAAATATAAGGATCAAGTCTTGCTTGGGTATCCCCAGCAACAGTATGGGGCCTGGCACTTGGTAGGTACTTAGTAAATTTTTGTTCAAAGCATTGTCCTTATTTTCAATAGAAATGGAAGGTAATGCTGGTTGAAGTGAATTGTAAATTTGGAAATTATTTTTATTTAATAAAAAGTGTTACAGTAGGCCGGGCACGGTGGCTCACGCCTGTAATCCTAGCTCTCTGGGAGGCCAAGGCGGGCAGATTGTTTGAGCTCAGGAGTTCAAAACTAGCCTGAGCAAGAGCGAGACCCCGTCTCTACTAAAAATAGAAAGAAATTAATCGGACAACTAAAAAATATGTAGAAAAAATTAGCCGGGCATGGTGGTGCATGCCTGTAGTCCCAGCTACTCGGGAGGCTGAGCCAGAAGGATCACTTGAGCCCAGGAATGTGAGGTTGCTGTGAGCTAGGCTGACGCCATGGCACTCACTCTAGCCAGGGCAACAGAGTGAGACTCTGTCTCAAAAAAAAAAAAAAAAGTGTTACAGTAATATAAGCAGAAGAGCACATCTTTAAGCCTAAAAAAAAAAAAAAAATCACTGGAAAGGTGAAAGTTCACTAGACTAGTTGAAATAACCATTAAGACCATTTGACTCACTTTGTCTTGCCTCTGGATTTAGTATGACCCTTCTGTGATTTTAGTTCCCTGCCTGGGATCTTGACACTTCAAAGGAAGTCCCCTATATAGGAAAGACAAATATTCTGTACACTGAAATAGAAATATCTCTATATTTCAAACTGACGAATTGATTTTCTAGCATAAATCAGTAAAGATTGGCTGGTCTGGAAAAAAAATGAAGGAAAACTATTGTTCTCAGAATATTCTTTCCTCCAAGGCCATCTCATCTCTAAATATCCAAAATATGATCATTTTTATCAGCTAAATTTTATATACAATTAAAGTACTTTTCCTGAGTAACTCAAAAATACATACTGACTGTAGAAAAGTTGGAAAGGACTAAAAAATATAAAACAGGAGAGAAAAATATCACTCATAATCCTACACTGAAGCATCAACTATAGCATTTGGCATTTTACTTCCAGTTTTATTTTTTGCAGTTTTCTTTACATAGCAGAGATTACTATATATGATACACTTTTATGGTCCTAAATGAACAAAGTGACTTCATATCTTAAGTTTTCTTATATTCATCCTGCCCCATGAAGAGTTTTCTTTTCCATAACTTCAAATTTTCATAAAAAAAAAATCTCTCTCTAGGTATCTGTGAAATTTCATACATCATTCAATCAAACATTATTGAATACGAGCTGGGTGTAATGTACCACTTTGGTGCCCTTGAGTATACATAGAAATAAAAGTGACTATATTTAAAGAACTTAAAAAGTAGGTTGAGGAAACAAGTTATCTATACACAAAGAAAATGTACTATTACCAAGCGTGGTGGCTCACACCTGTGATCCTAGCACTTGGGGAGGCTAAGGTAGGAGGATCCCTTGAGCTCAGGAGTTCGAGGTTGCAGTGAGCTATGATGAGCCATTGCACTGGAGTCCCAGCAACGGAGCAAGACCCTGTGCCTCAGGAAAAAAAGAGAAAATGTACAGTCAAGCAACCTCCCATTTAATGAGTTAGGAAGCAAAGTAAAGGGGAAAGGGGGCTCTTGGGTCCTATAGATAAGACTAGATAAACTCTACATGAATCCTTTCATTTAATTAATCCCCATTTACAGCAGTGGAAACCCTGGGTAGGGAGGTTAAGTAACTTGCCCCAAGTCATAGAGCTAGTTGGTGGCAGAGTTGAGATTCAACAGTGAAAGTTTGTCTCCAGAGTTGGGCTCCTCACGTGCCTTCTATGAGATGTCCATTGGCCTAAGGGAGACTGGACAGTCAAGAGAAACCCGGAAACATCCAACCAAGCATTAGTAGATACAAAAATATGAGTTTGTAGCCCGGGACTGGGAGTGGAGTACAGGTGAGAAGGGAGAACAAATACAACAAACGTCACTATTAAGTATCCCATGGGATCACCATGGGCAGGACAGGGCAGGAATGGAAGGCAAAGCATCTGGAGCATTCTTTGAGATGCTCAGCACTTCAATCACATTGGAAGGCTGGGCTTCCCTGGGGACACTCTCCCTTTCGGGTAGCCCTAACCCTTCACCCCACCACTCACTAGAGGTTTGGGAGAGGGGCTCCTGAACCAGAGACCCTCATCCTTCATGGCGCTCAGCCCTGCTGGGTGCACACTCTCATTCACACACACCTTCAGCGTGGGGGAAGAGTGAGCCTCCTCCCCTTCCTCTGCAAGTTTACAACATGGGGCCCACGCAAATAAAGACCCCCTTTTCGGGCCCAGGAGCCCCTTGGAGGAGTTGGTTGAGGAATCGTACTAGTCGCACTGAACCCCTGACCATCCAGCCCCGCCTTTCAGATCTGAGCTCCCAGATGCACTCTTGGCCTTTGCTTCCTACACCCCCGCGGCTTGAACCCACGGCAGCAGGCGAGAGCACTTAGGAAGCGGCCCGCGCAGGCTGCAGCGCCGCCCTCGAGCCGCCCCTCGGCGCCGGGTCTGCGCGGGCTTCTGCTCACTTCCCGGCCGCCCGCGCCGCGGCCCCGCCCCGGCCTCCCCGCGGGACGGAGCCAAAGTTCACGCCGCCCGTTCTCGTTAGGAACTGGGGGCCGCCTCCAGCCTGCGACTTCCAGGGCCCCGGCGCCGGCCTGGGGCGGCGCGCACCGCGCAGGGCGGGACTGTAGGCCGGCGCGGGCCGGTCTCGGCTCCCCGCGGCCCTCCTCCTCTTCTCTTCCTCCTCTCCTCCTTCTCCCCCCTACCCACCTCCGGCCCGCCCCAGCACCTCGGCCTTCTGTCCCCGTCTCTAGCCTCCCCTCTCCTTCCCTCTTCCCTCTGCCCCTCCCTCTCATCCCCCACTCCCTCGTCGTCCCTCTTCCCCTCCTCGCCTCCTCCCTGCTTCCCCTCTCCTCCGGGGCAAAGTTGAAGGCCCCTTCCCGCTCCGCCCTGGGAACTAGAATCCTTGGAACCTGGGGCCCCAGCAGCGCTCCCACCCGAGTCCTGGCGCTTGCAGACCCAAAATCTGCAAAACAGATAAAGCAAGTGACACCTGCCCAGCAGGTTAAAGGCTCAGAAACGTGTTTGGAGGAGGCCTTTTAGGCAAATGAAGCTTTTCACGCGAGTAGCTCCTCCCATAGGATAGGGAAGTAAGCAAGGTTGCAACTCCTTGGAGAAAATGTTTGGACGCTGATGGGACTTGTGGCCCTGAGGCGCGGTGGAGGGAGGGAAAGACTGTAGGTGAAGGAGCAAGACAGGCCAGGTCAGACCCCCTCACCGGTGTCCTGCACTGAGATCTGAGCCCCTAGACGTCCCGCCCGTGCCCTCCAGGTATGAGAGCCTTCGTTCGCACCTTGCCATAGTGGTCTTCAAAGTTGCACTGGAGAACAGGAGAGTCGGTGTTTCAGTGTAGGGGAAGGGATTACAACCCCAAATCGTAGAAATTTACAGCCAACATTCCAATTTGATGAATAAGCTAAATAACGTGTTCAAGACAGAATCAGAGGTACCAGAAGAGCATCAGATCTAGGAAAAAGTCTGGGCATTGCCTCTGGATGGCTTAGGGCCTTCAACTAGTCATTGAAACTCTTGGAGTCCGTTTCTTCATCTATAAAAAGGGAATAATTATTTCTACCCTCAGCGTTGTTGCAGGAGAAATTGAGATAATGCATGCGATAATGTAGACTATAAAATGCCCTACAAATGTAACCTATTATATCTTCAGAGATTTATGGCCCAATCAAAGGAGAAAAAGAAACAGGATAGCTTAACCTTGACTTCCAACACCACAGTGAAAGCCATGTTTCCCAATGCTGTTTTAGCAATACCCTGGAGGAGACCCCAGGGACATGTGGGATGGTCACGAAATTCTCGCAAAATTGTCTAAACCAGGATACTCTTATTTCATAATCATTAAAAAACAGCTTACAATTTAGTGAATCTGGGAGGAGGGAATGTTATGAAATCAAAGACTGAGTGTCAAAATAGTGAAAAGGTAGGTGAAGATTAGGAAAAATTCAGTGAAACCAAATAAAACAGGTTCTTTGTTTGTTGTTGTTTTACTATAGAGTTCCTCAGAGCCTTTGGTATGCATATTGTGACTCAGAAAAGATCCATAGGATCAGCACTTGAGGACTGATCTGCCAAGGAATGCACTTGAACACGGGCCTATCCTTTGTTCACGTCCTCACAGGCAGGTTGGACTAATCTCATAATCAGGATTTTGAAGCTTTTGTACCTGAGGCCCATCACTGCAATTTCATTTTCCTCTTTATAGCTAAATGCTTGCAAAGAATTGACCTTCATAGACTCATTAACCAAACTTTTATTTGATTTATAGCCAGGTACAGGGCTATAGGCACATAAGCACATAAAACAAGTAACACTCCAGCCCTCCCAGTCTCACTGGAGGAAACAGACAAAAATATTGTCAAAGACAATGCAAATGCAATTCACTGCCAGCAGTGGTCAGTTGGCCAAGAACAGGAGTGAGGTCTCAAACTCAAGTGCTTCCAGAGACCATGAAAGTAAGAGGCAGGGGCTGTGAAGAAGGTAGTCCTGCTCTGATGGTGGGGAGCCCCCATGTAGCCTGCACTGATTATTGTCATGCATGGCCAGGTTACTGCATCTCTTCATTTTTCAAGAGAAGCCAGAAATCTGAATTTTGATGTGAAATCACCTGATTTTTAAATGTTGTCAGCTGATTCAAACTTTTTATCCCCCTTTCTTTCTTTTTCATTAGAGACAAGGTCTGTCACCGGGCCTGGAATGCAGTGGCATGATCATAGCTCCCTGCAGGCTTGAACTTCAACAATCCTCCTACATCAGCCTTCCCAGTAGATGGGACTACAGGCATGCGCCACCACATTGGCTAATTTTTTTGGTAGAGACAGAGTCTAGCTATGTTGCCCAGACTGGTCTCAAACTCTTGGCCTCAAGGGATCCTCCCTCCTTAGGCTCCCAGAGCACTGGGATTATAGGTGTGAGCCACTGCACTGGCCCCTGATTCAAACTTTTAGGAAGATACTTGCAGGACCATAAAAACTCATTCTGTGGGCAGCCAGTTTGTAACTTCTGGCCCGTGTCACCAAAGACTATTCAAAAGTTTGACAAGAACCCAAGAAGAGTGAGAAATATTATTCATACTATCACTAAAGGAAGCATAAATGCCAAGTAAATAATATTTAATCTTCATAACTATCCAAAAATATTTATGGATTTTATATGTGCTGACATCTCTGTGAATGGGTCTTATTGTTTCAATTATAATAACTTATGTGACTGTGTCATCAGAATACTATACCTCAGTTTATCCATAAAAAACAAACCCAAAAAACTTGGCTCCATCTGAGTAGCAAAAAATTATAGTTCTCCAAAGCAAATGAATAGCCATGGTGAGAGGAACCTAAATGTTTGCTGAATCTAAAATACTGTTTTATGATCCCATCCCTTTGGGTTCTGAGAATACTTGGGTTTGGGGGAAGAATCCTGGTGTACACATATACAATATTTATATATAACTGCCAATTCTGTTTTTATTTTTTTATTTTTATTTATTTATTAATTTTTCAGACAGAGTCTTGCTGGGTCACCCTGACTAGAGTGCAGTGGCATCATCAAAGCTGACTGCAACCTCAAACTCCTGGGCTCAAGTGATCCTCCTGCATCATCCTCCCAAGTAGCTGGAACTACAGGCACAGGCCATGAGACCTGGATAATTTTTCTATTTTTAGTAGACACAGGGTCTCTCGCTCTTGCTCAGGCTGGTCTCTAACTCCTGGCCTCAAGCCATCCTCCCACCTTGGCCTCCCAGAGTGTGGGATTATAGCCCTGAGCCATTGTGCCCAGCCTTCAATTCTGTTTTTAAATTGCCACCCAATACAGTTTGGATTTGCTTTCCCAAACATGTCATCCAATTGTATTAGGTTTTTAAGTATGAAATGTGCGATTTCCTTAAGTACTGAATTAGCCAGTTGATATCTCTGACATTTCACTTTGACACTTCTTGTTTTATTTTTATTGTGAGGGTACATCCTCGTTCTTTTGAATGCATGGATAGTTTGGCTTGTGATTATCTTTCAAATTTTTTTTAGAGCAGTTTTTATGAAACCATGCATAAGTCAAAAATTCGTGTTATTTTCGAATGAGTTCCATCATGGAACCAATGCAGTGCAGACAGCTAGATATATTAGCTAAGTGTTTGGAAGGGATGTAGCTAATGAGTGAACAGTCCATCGATGGTTTGAGAAGCTCCATTCTGATAATTTTAATCTTGAAAATGAGTACATGGGCGACCTGAGACCAAGGTGGATAATGATGAGCTGAAAGTTGCAGTGGAAGCGAATCCCTCTCAACCTACATGTGAATTAGTAGCAAGGTCTGATGTTACTGTTCCAACAATATTGGACCATTTGAAATACATCAGCAAGGTAAAGAAGCTGGATAGATGGGTTCCACATGAATTAAACGAGCACCAGAAGAGAAATCATCTCGAAGCTTGCCTTTCCTTGCTGTCACTACATAAAGGTGAACCATTTCTATACCGTATTGTTACATGTGGTAAAAAATGGATTCTTTTTGACAATCACAGGCATTCAGCACAATGGTTGGATAAAGATGAAGTGCAGAAACACAGTCCAGAACCGAATATTCATTAAAAAAAGCTAACGGTGTCTGTTTGGTGGTCCAGCACTGGTATTATCCACTACGGCTTCAGGAAACTGGGTCAATGGATTGCAGCAGATGTCTACTGCAACCAGCTGGATGAAATGATGAGGATGCTTGCGATTAAGCAGCTGAGATTGGTCAATAGAGACAGGCCAATCCTCTTGCAAGACAACACTCAACCACATGTTGCACAAACAACGCTGCTCAAACAACAGAGGCTGGACTTGGAAACTCTCTGTCATCCACCATATTCACCAGACCTGGCACTGACTGACTAACACTTCTTCCAGCTTTGGACCACTTCTTGCAAGGAAAAATATTCAATTCTCAACAAACTGCGGAAAACGCTTTTTGCAATTTCATTGCCACTCATTCTCCAGGCTTCTATTATCACATGGACACTAGAATTCAGATCTGTTTCTCAAGCCCATCCCTCTGTCCTGAACTCTAGGTCATTGTGTCCAAAGACTGGACATCTCCAAAAGGGTATCCCACAGATCCCTCCAACTCTTCTGTGAATAACTGAGTGTATCGCCTTTACCCCAAATCCTGCTCTCCCTGTCCTATTCCCGTCTTGCTTGTGATGTCAGTTACCTGTGTTAGACACCCAAGAGTCATCGGGAGCTCCTCCTCTCCCTACACGCCCCACTGTGGGCCAGCCAGCAAGTTGAATCTCCATAGTCCATTATCTCCTCTTCACTCCAGCAGATTTCTGACATTTAACAACCTCCACCCCTCACGTGAGTGTTTGTCAGTAGTGAGTGAACAGATGTGTGTCCCTTCATGTTAGAAGTGCTCGCTGCCAGTGTTATTGTCTTATTTTGGAGAAAACTGAGAGCTTGGTTTTCTCCCATAGGTCCTTCTCCCTTCTGTTCCCAGCCAATCACAGTGGATTTTTCCTTAGAGAGAGAGGAGGCCCCATGCAGTGTTAGGCTGAGGTCAGGTGACACTACTCAATGTCATCAGGGCCCCTGCTTCCATGGATATCGTTGGTTAGGAGGAGGCTAAATTGGGCATTCATGTTTTTCAAAGTGAGTTTATTAAAAGAAAATTGTTAAAGGAAAACCCATGTGGTTTGTGAATAAGGCAAAACCTGCAGGTTGCTCACAAATGACCGCATTCGGGGAAATGTTCACCAAATGAAGAGCTCAGGTGGGCTTCGAGGAGGAAGGTGGAGGAGTCTGAGGGGAGTGAGCGGAGGGGAGGGCTTCTGTATGGGCTCTTCTGAGCCAGGAGGGCCTTGCTGAGCACATCACACTTCCGGGCTCTTTTTTGACGACAGTGAGAAAATCCCAACATTCTTGACAAGAAAACTCCTTGGGGTTTTCAGTAGGAGGGAAGGAGTTTTCGTGACACGCTCTCCTGCAATTAAGCGAGAGCAGGAATAGCCTTTGCGTGGCTGACTCTGGGTGGGGAGGAGAGGCGGCACCGTCACCCTGCAGCAACAAATTGCAGATTTAATTATCTATTAATGTCCCGCAAACTGTAAGTTATTTGATATTTTCTCCAAGAAAACATCTCCAAATTGTCAGCAGTCTCCCCTGCGTCCTAATTAATGTGTCACTAACTGGGTTGGTTCCATTTCTTTTTTTCCACAAAATGGATCCCTCAGCATTGGCTGATCATAGTTATCATTTTTTAATGGCCAAATTTGATGGATTTACAAAGAGTTTCCCTAAAGCCGCTGGCCATTTGGGCCTCGTGCGTCAGTGCGAGACAAATGTGAATTGAGTAATTCCATCGCAGCCATTTGTCAACACCGCAGAGGAGAAAATGTCAGCAGTGCACGATGCTGATCCAACTAGTTATGAATTTGAATTTGGCTGTTCTCCTTTCTTCCAAGGATTAAAACTGTGTGACATGAACCATCTATTACCTTTAAATTTCATCGTGGTTTCTTTTACTAGATAGTTTAATTTTTCTGCTATAATGCTTGGCCTACCAACCAAGGGTAGGCTCACACCAAAGGAGCCAGAGATTTAGCCTGCAAGAATAATCATTACAAACAATAAGTAGCTAACAGTTAGCAAATGCTTCCTATATGCTAGACCCTGTTCTGAAAGCTTCGTGTATATTGTCTCATTTAATCCTCCAAAAACTCTACAAGATAAGTATTGTGATTATCCTCATTTTACAGAGAAGAGCCGAGGCACAGAGAGTTTTACTGAGGTTACACAGCCAGGCAATCTGCCTCCAGCATCCATGCCCTTAAAACCAATCACCTGCACCAAAAGCAGTAGCATCTTCATTATCATCAACAAATATTTAGTAAGTATTTATGACAAGGGCTGGGCACCATGGTGGTTTATGCCTGTAATCCCAGCATTTGGGGATTACAAATTGAAGATTGCTTAAGGCCAGGAGTTCAAGACAAGCCTGGACAACATAGCAAGACCCTGTCTCTACAAAGGAAAAATATTAGCCAGGTATGGTGGCGCATACCTCTAGTCCCAGCTACTTGGGAGGCTGAAGCAGAAGGATCACTTGAGCCCAGGAGTTTGAGGCTGCAGTGAGCTATGATCATGCCACTGTACTCTAGCCTGGGTGGCACAATGATCGTGTCTCTAAAAAAAGTGTTTATGACAGGCATGTGAACTGCTTCCCATGCATTCTCTCATTTAATCCTCACAATAACCCCATAAGGAAGTACGATTATTTTCCATTTTACAGAAGGAAACATTTAGGGGCTTACATAGGATGAGTTGCCTAAAGCCTATGTGCCGGGGCAAGGACAATGAACTCTGTCGCACTGTGAGAGTCGCTCGTAAGGAGAGGATTGTGATCCTGGCAGAGCAGCAGGTAAAATCACTAACGTATCAGCAGGGAAATCTAAAATGCCCTGGTAGGCCCTCTGAGAAATGGTGAATTCCAGGGTTAGGACATCTGGGGCTCAGCCTGGACCATTTTATCTGGAAAGAGTAGAGGAGTGCTCAGAACACACACACACAAAACAAGCAAAACACAGAAAAGGATGAAGTCATGCCAAAGGACACAGGACCAAACCCGAAAAGGCTCCCAGTGTTCCAAACTGGAATAATTTGAGCAATAAAATAACAATAGTATTGGATTCTAACCCAAAGAATAAAATAAATACCCATAATACATACTGATATAAATAAATGATGAATAAATAAATAAATGAGTAGAAGAGACAAACTGTCCTTACAGAAGGATCCCAAATTATAACTGTAGACGGAATGAGGGAAGTAGAAAATCACACAGTAATAACTGCCACAGGCAGGGCTCACTGGAGAATGTTAAAATTAGTGGGTGAAACTTTGAGAAGAAACGGGATCTTTGTATAGCCTCAAAATATCTACCCCAAAATATTAATTAGTTACTGTGTGGTTTTAACATATGTCCACAAAGTCTTTGATACTTCTTCCTCCAAAGAAGGAGCTTAATTCCTTTCCCCCTGAGTGTGGGCTGGAATTAGTGACATACTTCTAACAAATAAAGTATGGAAATGTAAAATTACTAACTTTATAGGGGCAAAACCTGGCAGACACCACCTTAACTGAGTGATGAAGGTTAACATCATCTCTAATCTGTCATGCTGATATCATGTACCCCCTAGTATGATGTGATGCGAAAGACACTTCCCCTAGTGGTATTCTTCCCCAAAATTCATAGCCCTTGTCTGGTCATTAAAAAAAAAAAAAAAGACAAACCCAAACTGAAGGACATTCTACAAAATACCTGACCAATACCCTTCAAAAGTGTCAAGGTCATGAAAAACAGGCTGGGTACTCATGCCTGAAGCCCAGGAGTGTGAGACTGTAGTGAGCTATGATGGCACCATTGCACTCTATCTTCTGTTCTAGAATCCAATTCAGGACACCACACCGCACTTAGTTATCATGTCTCCTTAGTCTTTGCCAATCTGTGACAGTTTCACAGCCTTTCCTTGTTTTTCATTGCCTTTTTGGGGATGGGGACAGGGTCTCACTCTGTCACCTGGAATAGAATGTAGTGGTGTCATCATAGCTCACTACAACCCCACACTCCTGTGCTCAAGTGATCCTCCCACCTTGGCCTCCCAAAGTGCTAGGATTACAGGCATGAGCCACTGTGCCTGGCCTTATTTTCTCAGTTTTTCTGTAAATTTAAAACTGTTCAAAAAAAAATAAATTCTATTTAAAATTTTAAAAAATTTCCCTACCTGCGTTCCTAAGGTAAATGGAGCACAGAGATCGGGTTCAGCAGAGCTGCCCTGGTTTGGCTCCAAGGCACTTGCAAGGGTGTCCAGAGAGAAGGAACGGGACATGTGGCAGAAGGAAGAGCCATAGGGAGGATAGGCAGAAGGACATGGGAAAGGGACACAGTCAGTTATACGAAAACAGAAGGGGGGTGGAGGGATGGCAAAGGAGGAGACTCTGCGCTTTTCCTAGACTGCCCCAGACTCCTGACCTCTTACCCCGCTGCCTCCTGGAAGGCTGCGTGATCGTGCTAATGCTCTCTGCTTGTCCCTCCGACCCACCCTCCAGCCTTTCCACCCTCTGGCTTCCCTGGGCCTGGGCCAGGGAGCCTGAGAAGGGAGGGAAGTGGGCTCTGAGTACTTACGCCCCTTCCCGGCCAGTTCGCCTCCCGCTACCCTGGTGTCCAGCAGCAGCCCTCCCTGCCACCTCTCACTGGGTCTGGGGACTGCCCTGGGCTTCCCCTCCAGGCCTGGTGGTGGTAACAGTTCCCCAAGGTGGAAGACTCTGGTTCTGCACCATTCCTTGTTGTTTCCCTGGACTCTGCCCACATCTTGGTAAATGCTTCCGTTATTGAACTCTTTCAGTTACTCAGTTGAGTACGTCATCATCATCAGTTTCCAGCTGGGACCACAAATGACAGAAAAAGTTACTTATTCCTTGTGTTTATTGCCTAGTGTTTATCTTCCCCTTTAGAACATAAACTCTATGAGGACAGAGATTTTACATGCTTTGAACATTGCTGTGGCACTCCAGAAATACTTGTTAAATAAATGAGCAAATGCTCATTTTATCTGTACTGTCTCATACAGTAGTCACTAGTGGCATGTGGCACTTGAAATGTGGCTAGTGAGACTAAAAACCTGAATTTTACATTTTAATCTTCACAGCCACCCGTGGCCAGTGGCTACAGTGGTATCTAAGGAGATTTCCTGTGTTTAAAGCAATTCGTTAGCTGCTCAAGTCTGCTTGGCCCCAAGAGGGGTTAAGAGAGTTGCTCATAGCAGGGTGTGGTGGTGTACTGCTCTAGTCCCAGCTGCCCGGGAGGCTGAGGGAAGATCAATGGAGCCCAGGAATTCAAGGCTGCAGTGAGCTACGATCATCCCACTGCACTCCAGCCTGGGCAACAGAGCAAGACCCTGTCTCTAAAGAAAAATATAAAAAAATAAATTTTAATTTTTTAAAAATTAAAAAAAAGAAAAAGAACACAGAGAGAGAATTGCTCAAGGCTGAGGTGAGGCCTGAGGCGGGGAAAGTAACTCCATCGCTTTGGCTGTTTCTCAGGCCCTGGGGAACTGGGCTGCTGGGTTTTCTGGCTTCTCTCAGAGAAAGCAAATTTGGGAATGTGTGCCTTTTAAACATTTGCATTTTAATTTCCCTGCAAACTTTCTGTGTCTTGGATAATAGAATTACAGTGTGTTCACCAGGCCCTTAAAACCTGCAGCTTGTGAGAGCCCTGGCCCCCAGCCAAGGGAGTCTCCAGCTGCTGACTGACCCTGCCTGCAAAGTCAACTTGGAAGAGCCGCAAATGTCCTAATCCTCTTCCAAACTGCTCTAAGTAGGTTTATCCAGTGACCTGTAAAACCAAATTAGTAAAGGGACACTTTAATTCCAGCTCGTTAGAGAGCTTCTAAAATCGTTGAGAAAGCCAACACAGCAAAATCTGAGCTGGGGGGCTGAGAAACACATCCCACTTTCAAAAGCAAAATGTCCTTGCTTTTTCATGGTTTCTCTTAACCAAGTCAAGGTGGGAAGCAGTTCTTGGGAAGGAGAAAAATATGGTGGCCCAGTGAGGGGAAGTGATTTTCCCTAAGTTCTGCCAAGTCCAGTCCCAGCTCTGGTCTTCTGACTCTAGCAGGGGGAACATTTGCACTGTTCCTATTACTTACCCCAGGAACGGGCTTATTGCACAATACCAGGAAATAGTCCATATGAAATGCTGGCCCACAGAGCCTGCATGTTCTGTTTTTCATTCTGCAGCTTTTTTATAAAGTGTGCTTTCCTTTCCCATAATGTCATCTGGAAGCAATTCCTCCCAACAGCTGGATTTGCTTTCGCAATTGGTAAACACGTAAAATGGAAGGCCGGGAAGATGCGGGGGCTCACGGAGGAGCCTTCTCCCCACCGCTTGGCTCACGTTCTGAGCCTTATCTTGGGTCTCTGCAAAAGCCTCATCAAAACTGAGGACGTCTTCAAACAGGCAACCCACACTGCATTCCCTCCTTCAGAGGGTCAGCATGTTCTCTGGGAGAGAAATTTTCTGAATACTTTGCAGATAAAGTTGATCAGACGCAGGCCAGATTGCAGCCCCGGGACCCGTGCTGCACGTGGAGCCAGTGGAGCAGCGTCGCCCGAAGTTCCCACCGCCACGTAGGAAGCCCCTGGAGGCCTCAATGAGAGCAGCACTCCCAGCAGCTGCCACCAAAGCCAACAAAGATAGGACGAGAGCCCAGAGAACACTAACTGGGTCATCACGGAAGATACATGTCCCCCAAACGTGCTCCTCAGGGACAAGTTTTCTGGCAGATGCAAACGGAAACGCTGGGGCGGGGGGCTCTGGCTGGGCGCAGCCGAGAGCACAGCTGTCTGGACGTGCGGGTCACCCACAGGGTTGGCTCCGGTCTAAGAGGCCCTGGGGCACAGTGTAAGCTGGAATACAGTACAGGGAACAAAGAGGCTCCAGACAATCCATCCTCTTCAGTAAGAAATGCTTTCTTTTCATCAGTTTCTGTACCGGGAACCAGCCGAGCACACCGCCGAACTCTCAGAAGGAGCACGGGAATGCCAGGGACCCCCGGCCCACAGACGACACGGATGACCACATCGCTGTGCTGGCCAGGTCGGGCGGGGAGGGACGCCTTCTAATCAACGCCAGCACTCTCTCAGGGCTCACCCTCAACGAAGGGGCCCGCCCAGTGTCCCGGGCCTCTGACTGCAAAGTTCTCAGGGCAGAGATGAGCATCCTTCCCGCTGCACAAACAAAAGGAGACTGCCAAGGGGCAAGACTCACCAGAGGACCCTGAGGAGGGTGACTGGGGAGGGGGTGCCCAGCACAACCCCACCCCACCACCCCCTCACCTGCTTCCGCAGCTGGAGCCCATCTGCCGGGGCCCCAGTGTGTGGGTGGCTTCTCCTCACTCCGTCTATCTTGGGGTCAATCCTGGGGTCATTCTTCCCTCTCTCTCCAGCCTGGTGGGAGGTTTTCTTTGTCTGAGGCCGGAGGACAGAAACTACATCATACACTTTCCATATCTCACAGTCTTTTGCCTGGAATTTTGAAAATCTGTGAGTTTCTGGTTCCACAACAAGGCTCCTTCCTTCAGCCCCTGGTCCCTCTGGTGTGGCTGCCTGGACTGCGAGGGAGGGGCTTTGGAGAGCCCCTGGAGAAAGTCACTGAAGCCCAGGACAGAGGGGTGGGTGGGCGAGAGCAACCCATTTATTAATACTTCAAAATGGCCCTCTAGATTACAAAAATGGAAGAGAGATAACAACCCAGTGCAATGTGTGGACTGTGTTTGGATCTGGATTCAAACAAACCAACTGTTAAGAAGATATTTTGGGATGATCAGTTGAATTTGGGTGCTGTGTTAGAAAATATTAAAGAGTTATTGTTAATTTTGATATGTGTGATAATAGTGTTGTGGTTATACAAGAAAATGTGCTTATCTTTTAAAAGGTATATATTGAAGTATTTAAGGGTGAAATATAATGTCTGGGATTTGTTTTTAAAAACTTTTTTTAAAAAAGATGAAGTAAACATGCCAAGGTGTTCATGGTTAAATTGAGATGATGAGTATATGGGATGCTTTATACTATTCTCTCCATTTTTATGTATGTTGAAAATCTTTTTATACTAAAGAGTTGAAAATATAGACAATTTTGTCATTGTCTAAAAATACTCAGAGAGGAAAACCAATACACACCTGTTTATATGCCTCAATGGTGGCTGAATTCTGTACTTAGGTCCTTAGTCCTCCCAGGGGTCAGCTCTCGGGCACAGTAGGGAAGTGACAAGATGGGGCCAGTCAGAGGTGACTGCTGTGAGCTTCGACCAGGGGTTGTAGTACCACCCTTGGCCCCTCTGCCTGGCAGGAAGAGGGAAGGGAGCCTCACTCACTCAGAACAAATGCAGCCTTCTGCATTCCAGCTCCCACCAGGTTTAGGGCTGTGGCCTTCTCCTCTGCAGGCTGCATTGCTGTATGAGTGGCTCAGGGCCTGCGCAAAGGACAACAGGACTCAGACCATATGCCATTGAGCAACAACTAGGTAAGATTCCTGTTTTCACAGCCTTGGATTGCTCCTGCTTCCCTCACCCCCAAATTTCTACACGTTCCCGTCATCGTGCTGCCTGTCATCCCGCACTGACTTGCCCAACACGCTTGTCTTCAGGAATAATCCCATGCCAGTCTCTTGCTGGACACTGGGTACAGGTCTGGGCAGGCAAAAGACTGTCCTTCAGGGCAGTGGAGAAGGTCTCCTGCTAGGAGAGTTAAAGCAGGGCCTGGCACACACATTCTCTTCCTCCTGCCCTGGGCCTTGGCACCAACTTCCACCTTCCCGTTCTAGGTTGGTCTACAATCTTTAGCTTAGCTTGGTCTTGTGAAGAATGAGCTTCTTTGCTATTTTCTTATCTCCTCTTGGCCTGTAACATAGACTTTTCTAGAAAACAATTTTTTTCCTTCTGCATTGAAATATGCTGGGTATTCTATTTTCTTTATGACCACGAGTGAAAGGTAAGTTCCTGAAGGGCTGGCCATGCCTCAGTCCTTTCTTGGCACTGACCACAGCACAAAGGAAGACCTCACGTGGAGAGGTTGTGCCCAGAGAACGCTGCCGCTGAAAACCTGCCGGGGCAATTGCCAACCTGTTATGAAAAAAGACTGCTCTCGCAGAAACAAAAAATAAACTTTAAAAACCCTAATTATACTTCACCTGTCCAATTCAATATATGATGTTCCTAGAGTATTTTAAAAATGAGTTCTCTAATTTTGCTTTTCTTCAATGGTTTCCATCTTTGTCTCAATTATAAGAAGTTAATGAGAACTACATGTCTTGCCAATAGCATCCACACTTTCAGTTTTAACATTTCTGCTCATTTCTTAATGAACAATAAGGGCACGAGCACCACAGGACAGATGAGGGGGCTGTTTATATGCCTCAATCGTGGTTGAATTCTGTACTTAGGTGGCACAGGCTGAGTGCAGTCCAAGCAGCAACATCGTGCAACAGCTCAGACGTCTTGCTTGCCCGTGGGTCCAAATTAAAACCTAGAGAAGGTTACTAAAGAGGGTTAGCGTATACAGTTGAAAGTGTGGGTTGTCTAAAGGTCAAATATATATAAAAGTTGAAAATGTTGCCTAGCCCCACCAGACTGTAAGCCCCTTGCAGGCAGGCACGTGGTCCATGCTGCACATTGCTGCATCCCCGTGCCTAGGACAGGTCTCGTGCACGGTAGATGTGCAACACTTACTGAATGCACGAACCGCCTGTGCTTTGGAACTTTTGTAGCCACTCATCCCATTCTATCTTGTCTTACCATTATTGCTTTTTACTTCAAGATCGAAAGTGTTCTGAAAGCAGAAATAAATCTCTCCTCTAAGACATACCTCATCCATAACTAGGATTCAATAACTCCATAGTAAATTATCTAATTTAGCTGATGATTTAATAACTTAAAGACAAAGTCCTAAATAGGTCCTGAGAAAAACCACAGGCCATGTGATAGAAATGGACAGTTGCTGGAATCCCCCAGAAGGCCTAAAGTACTATGTGGCAGGGAAGTAGATTTCCTGCCCCAGAAATCTGGCAAAAGAATTCACTTGAGGATTTAAGTCTCAGAAAAAAAAAAAGACCCAGGGAAGGAGGAAAGAAGGGGAGGTCTCTCCCAGGGCCTATAGATTAAGGGTATTTAGATACCACTTAAGCAATGGAGCAGATGCCGGCCAGGTTTGTGCTTCAGTTTAACCACGTTCCCTGCAAAACTTGCTTGTGGGAAGATCAGAAGCTCTGACGATCATTACTGAAGAGGATTCAGAGAAATTGTTGCCTACTCCTGGTTGAAGAGAGAACAAGTCCTGGTCTTTTTTTGGTGTCAACCTCTATTGAAATGTGCTGTTGTCAAATCAAAAAGGGGACAGATTCAGAATTTTACAACTCTGATAAAAGTGAAATAAAAGGACATCTGTATCTTCTTAATCAAAGCATGTGCCACCTGAGTCGGCTCCCCGTCTCGTCCCTTGGCCTTGGTGACTCTCGTGTGCTGGAGGTTAAGGGTTTGTTAAAGAAGATGGGTTTTGATTAAGTGTCACATTTAGTGTGATGTGACATGCTCTTTATCATTGCAAGGGAAGATTGGGGGCCAGGGGGAGCTTTATAGCTAGTTCCCAATATAAATTAGGAGTCTTGGGGAATGGGTGCTTTGCAGTTGGCCTTGATCTTTCAAGGGCCCAATGAATGTGTGTATGTGTGTGTGGGTTTGGAGAGATGGCAGAAACGTCAGTTTCCAGGTTCCTGCGCTAATGGGCTTGTTACCCCTCTTGGAGTTTGACTTGCAATTGTATCACAAGGCTCCAGTTCTAAATTTGTCCACATTCTTGATGTACCAGGCAAAGGTCTTCACGCCTTTTACTCCTTTGGAATTTCAGTGTTGCCACTGCACAAATTTGAAGACGGAGAAGCAGGAAGGCGCATCCCAAGTGCTGAATGCCATTTCTAACCAGAGGCCATGGCTGAGGCCTCCCCTGACCTCACGTCCAGAGAGAAAGGGCAAAGCCAGAGCCTCCTCCCTCCAAATCTAAGATGCTCAACACACCTGCAGATTCTGGCTCTGGCGTACCTTGGAGCAGTGAGAGCTCAGGGAAAACAGGCACAGGAAAGCCCCAGACTGAGCTGGAATGCTTGGGAGGAAGCGGAGTGTCGAGAGACACATCTGGAAGGGACCACTCCCACCCACAGGCACCCTGCCTCCAGCTTCATCTTCCCAAAATATCACTTGCATCGAGTCCCTTTTCTGCTCAAAATTTTTCAACAGCCCTCCCCTTCCCCCTATTGCCTGTAAAGGAAAACCCGCACCGTCCATTGGGCATTACCAAACCAGCCTGTCGGTTGCCTCCCAGATGACTGACTTGTTCCTATCTTCAGGCATTTGCTCCTGTCGCTCCACCTGCACTGCCTTCCCTGTGTCCCTCTCCCTTCTTCCAAGGGTTGGCTGAACCCCTTCCTGTTGCATGAAGGAGTCACAGCCCCCCGAGATAACTCCTTTTATTTACTCCAAAAATAAAAATTGAGAGCCTACTAAGTGCCCAGAACTACTGTAGGCCCCTGGGATAGGTCAGGAAACAAAACAGAGCAGGGCAAGGAGGCCGGAGCCCGCAGTCCGGGCGGAGGCAGCAGCAGTATTTGGAAGGGTGGTGAGGCCCGGCTCCCCAGGTGGTGGAAGCCCCTAGGGAGGTGAGAAGTCAGCCAGGCAGATGCCTGGGGAGAAACATCCAGAGCAAAGGTCCCAGGAGGAACGGAGCACCCCCTTCTCCCTCACGTCAGGCGGCTCTGCAGGCAGCACAGCTCTGCAAACGTGTCTGTGGGCAAAGAAAATATCAAAGGCAATTTTTAAAAAGACATCAAAATTATATAAGTGTTAACTGGCTATTGCTTCTTCATGTGGGGAAAAAAATATCAAATACACCTGTGAAATGGCAAATACCCCTTTCCCTTGTCCCTTCCTCACCTCCTGCAGCCTCAGGGCTCCCTGCAGCCCGGCTTCCCGCGCTCTCTGCTCAGACGCTGCTCCAGCCTCGCTCCCACTTGGGGGCCATCTAGCCTCGGTGGAGCCTGGCGCCGAGTCCCTGCTCCTGTGTGACCTGGGCGAGCTGCCCCGCCAGAGCGGGCCTGGGATCACGCACCGGAAAGTGGGATGTCGGTGCAAAGCACAGGGCGCCGGGCCTGGCTCCACGTCGGGTGAGCGCAGCGAGCACTCAGGTGGCGCTCCGGGTCCTGCCACAGCTTTCCTCCTCCTCTTCCTGGTGCCGCTCGCCGCCCACACTTCCGTGGTGAGGTTTCCCAGAGCTCTGGCTTCTCCCTCTGCCCGCACTTCCTGTGTGGCCTCTTCACGGCCACAGCTGGGCCTTCAACCACCACCCTCCCAGCCACCCTCCCGCCCTCCCCACACACACTTTTATTAGTGGCCACGACCTGGTTTCTCTCTCCCAGCCCCTCTGAGTTCAGACTGGTAGATCCACTCTGTGCTGAGCACCGCGCCAAGGGCTGTGTCCACTCAACCGCAGCCTGGCTCGGCTCACCTGGCCTCCATCGCCGCCCGCTCCTGACCCCTGCACAGCGTCCCCGCGCCTCCTCCCAGCCTGTCATTCATTCTTTCAATCATCAACACTCTGGAATGTCTGCAATGTTAAACAAAGAGCTCTAGGATGTGGTCCCTACCCTCAGGGATCTCCCAGGGCAGCAGACTGAGGCCGAGAATTACAATTCGAAGAGGGAAGGGGTTTGACACAGGGAAGCACAGGACTTAGGTGAGCGGGTAGGAGAGGGGCCCACCTAGCCTAGGAGTCAGAGGACTTCCCTAAGAGGGCTGAGGAGCCCAGGCAAGCTGCTGGCAGGAAGACTTGAAAACATTTGCATTTCAGAGCAGCTCCGGGGCTGGGATGGGAGGAGGACTGCTCAGCGGCTTATTGCCTCAGGAAAGCAATAAGGATGGCTTCACTTTCCAGACCTCCCCGCCCAGGCACTCTTCTAGAGACCCTGCCCTGCCCAGGAACAGGCATGAAATGCACGCCTGCCCCCCACATCAAAGGTACACTGCATTGCTGTTTCTGAGAGATCTCTTATAACTTTGCTTTTTAAAATCATTTGGCTACAAAAAGCTAATTTAATACATATTGCCTATGATTTCTCTCAAGGCCATGAATAGTCAGAAACTTGTATATAAGAAAAACCTAACGTGCAAATTGCTCTCAAATGTGATGAATTTTTTTTTTTTTTTTTTTTTTGAGACAAGTCTCACTCTGTTGCCCTGGCTAGAGTGAGTGCCGTGGCGTTAGCCTAGCTCACAGCAACCTCAAACTCCTGGGCTCAAGCGATGTTCCTGCCTCAGCCTCCGGAGTAGTTGGGACTACAGGCATGCGCCACCATGCCCGGCTAATTTTTTCTATATATTTTTTTAGTTGTCCAGATAATTTCTTTCTATTTTTTTTTGGTAGAGATGGGGTCTTGCTCTTGCTCAGGCTGGTCTCGAACTCCTGAGCTCAAACAATCCACCTGCCTCGGCCTCCCAGAGTGCTAGGATTACAGGCATGAGCCACTGCGCCCAGCCATAATGTGATGAAATTTTTATGAAAGCAAAAGTTAACAATTAAAGGAGCTGATATAATTTACATTTTGTAGCCACTGAAATAAATATTTGTTATTTTTAATTTTACACTCTTCTTGTATTTTGGAGCCAATATCCTCCCTCCTCCCCTCCCCCGCTGCCAGATTTCAGGTATTTTAGTGGGACTTTGGCAAGTGTGTAGTCCTGGTGGTGAGCTCAGGGAGCTTCTGGGGTAACTGGGCCAGCAGGACCAAGCCAAGATGACGAGGAGAGGGATGGTAAGTCTGGTTTGGGGCACGTTAACTCCAAGGCACCTGAAGGACCCCTGAGTGGGGATGTCCAGGAGCCTTGTGGATGTCTGGCCCTGGGTGCGAGAATAGATCGAGGCTGACCTAATCATTATGTTAACAGTGGCTAACACCTCTGCGGACTTATGAAGGGCCAGCCTCTGCTCTAGACATTTTGTCCTCTCAACCCCCTTTGGGGTGGGTACTGCTACCCTGTTCACACTGCAGATGACATGGAGCTGCAGGGAGGTGAGGGAGCCAGCCAAGGTCACAGGCAGATGTAGGCAGGGGCACCCTGCCCATGCTCTGAACCGCTCAATCTGGGAGCAGGGAGGAAAGAGGAGGTACCGGAAGCCTTGGGGTTGGAGGCAAAGGTTGGGGTGTAGTGAGAGAAGGCGTGATTCCTGAGGGAACATTGTGGGAGCGTCCGTGGAGGAGAAGCAACCAGAGAAGGGAGAGGAGACCTGGACAGGGTTGGGTCTGGGTGCTTCAGGGACACTGGAGGGAGGAAGGCGGAGCCATCAGTAGCGTGAGGGGCTGCCAAGGCATAGAAATTCATTTGCAAACTGGAGGTGAGTGAGCAGGGCTCCACCGGGGGCAGTGGGAGCACACCAGACTGAAGTGGGGATGAAGGAGGCTGAAATCCTGCCAGCCACGCATGTCGTCCAGGCTCCCTTCCCACCCGGCCCCACAGGGGCCACGACAGCCCAGGGTCAGTGGCCTGGTGAGAACAGCTCAGGCAGTGGGTGCAGGTCGGGGCAGAAGATGGATTTTGAAGAAGTTTATCAAAGACTTGCCTTTCAAGTTGTTTGGCTGGAAGGAAAGAAGAGAGAAGGTGATATCTAGAGAGGGAAGCAGGGTCCCACATTTCTTGTTGGACTAGAAAAGCCAGCAGACAGGGGGGGATGGATGGATGGACTAGGCACTGAGGTTGTCTGCGACCCAGTGGATGACTTTCCAACTGTCTTCTTCACAACCACATAATGTAAAGCTCTGCCCTGAATTACCTGCCCCTCACTTCAGTATGTCCTTCGAAGGTGACAGTTTTCAGGCTGGGAATGGTGGCTGTAATCCCAGCACTCCGAGAGCCCGAGGCAGGAGGATTACTTGAGCCCAATAGTTCAAGACCAGACTGATCAATATCGGAACCTATCTCTTCCAAAAATAGAAAAATTAGCCAGGCATGGTGGTGCACACCTGTAGTCTCAGCTACTTGGGAGGCTGAGGCGGGAGGATTGCTTGAGCCCAGGTTTTGGAGGCTGCAGTGAGCTGCGATAATGTCACTGCACTCCAGCCTGGGCAACAGACTGAGACAAAAAAAAAAGAAGTGACAGTTTTCAATTTTCAGTTTTCAGTCAGCCTTGCAGAAAGGAGACATGCAGTTTGCTCCTAAATAACTCTGGCTCCATTCAGCCTGCAATGGTAACTTTACGCACCACAGCACAGACTGTCCAGGGCATAGGGGACTCGGGGGAACCAGAGCGCAGCGCCTTCTGAGACGGAGTGGAAGGCTCTCTGATGTTCACGCAGGAGGCTGACTCTAAACAGTCCCTCCTTTACTAAAGTAATTCAGGCTCATTAAATAAGATTTTGAAAACTCAGTAAAGTAAATTAAAGAAAATATATCATACTTAGTCCCATTATCCAAACACAAGCATTACTCACTTTTTCAATCTGGGGATATTCTCTGATTAAAGTTATTCTCTTTTTGTTTTTTTTCTTTTAACACAGCTATAATTGTGTCTACAGTTTCATATCCTGCATTTCCTATTTTCTATATTATATTTCCTCTCATCGTTACTCACTTTAGCTAATTGTAAGGAATGCATAAAATGTCATCATGTAAAATTATCAAAGTTTGCTTAAACCGTTGCCCTATAGTTGGATATTTACATTGCTTTCAATGTTTTGCTATTATAAATTTTTGTTATTATAAATGATATTGCAGTGCATATGTGCACATAAACTTTTTTTGGCATTTAGGGTTATTTCTTAAGATGGAGTCTCTCAGAAATGAAATTATTAAGTTAACAAATATGAATGCTTCTAAGAGTTTTAAATTCCTATTGCTCCCCAAAGAGGGCTGTATTAACATACACTGTGAATAGCAAGATGTGAAAATTTTAACTTCAGATGGCTTCACTGGCTCTTAGCACTAAAAAAAAGATTTTTTTGCTAACTTAATAGAAAGTGAGCTTTTTTAAAATGTAAACTTTATAGTGAGGTTTATTATACGTGCAGAAAAGAACACGAATCCCAAGAGAATTTTCTCAAAGTGAACACCAGTGAGTAACCAGCACCCAGATCAAGAAACAACATTACCAGAACCCTAGAGGCCACTGCCAGGGCCCCCTTCCCCTCCGTCCACCCCACCCAAGGGTAGTGGCCATTCCAACTTCTCACACCGTAGGTTAGTTTTGGAAAGTGGCGATGTTACAGTTCTCATTTCCTGGGTTGCTAGAGGAGCTCACCACTCTTACATATTTCGGTTGATGGGTTGTAGTTCCTCTTCTGTAAATTGTCTTTTTAAGTTCTTTGTCCAGGAAATGGTCGATTCTTAAGCAATCTCCTAATGTTTGCCCAGTAGGAGTATAGTCACGATGACATTGTTAAAAAATGGAGAAGCACGTTGTACGCGTACGTGTGTATGTTTCATGCTCTCACGATCTCACTCTGATAACACAGGAGTCCCCCCATCCTGAGTTTTACTTTCCAAGGTTTTAGTTACTCGCAGTCAACCTTGGTCTGAAAATATTATATGGAAAATTCCAGAGATCAACAATTCCTAAATTTTACATAGTGCACCACTCTGAGTATTGTGATGAAATCTCGCCCAGTCCTGCTCTGTCCCCATCCAGGCTGTGAATCATCCCTTTGTTCCGCATGTCCGCGCTGTAGACGCTACCTGCCTGTGAGTCACTTCGTAGCCCTCTGAGTCGTCAGACGGTCATAGTATTGCAGTGCTTGTGTTCAAGTCACCCTTGTTTGACCGAATTGTTATATTTTATTATTAGTTATTGTTGTTAATGTTTTACTGTGCCTAATGTACAAATCGAACTTTATCACAGGTATGTATGTATGTCTAGGACTCGGTTCTATCCGTGGTTTCAGGGACACTGGCAATACCCCAGCGGATAGGGGCGCCGCTGTGCGCCTCTGATTTATGCTTCTCCATCGCAAAGCAACATGGAGTCTCTCTAGGCAACACCTGGCAGGGGCAGCTTTTCGGTGACAGAGCTGAGCCTAAATAGACCACTGTTCTTTCAGTGTCTGTGAGAATTACAGAAATAGGTCACTGAACCTTTTTAAAAATAGAACTGACACATTTGGGGAAAGCAATTTTTCTGCTGAGATGCCACACAGTACAAGATGAAATGATCTCAGAGGGTCGATGAATTTAGACATTTGGTATTAAAAACAAATAAATATTCTTAATGATAATGACTCCCAGGAAATATGGCGTCTTTCATAGGAAAGGTCTCTAAACATTGTTACCTGAACAACCTACATAAAGTTTCAAATAGAGACTCTTCCAGGGGACGAGCAATTGCTGGCTGACCCCTGCCTCACCACACCTGGCAACAGCTCCTGCTAGAAAGAGAAGGGCCAGTTATCCACCGTGGGTAGCATTTGCTCCCTCTCCGACGCCAGGTTTGCTGTCTCCCCGCTCACGTTCCTACACAGCCCACCAGCTCACCCTTGGACGGCTATACATGGCTGTGTGACAGCCAGGGACAAGGTTATTTTGCCACCCGTGAGCAGCTCTGCTCCTGTGCTTCCAGCATTTTTGCCCAAGGCTCCCAAGAGCTGCTCTGCACGGGGCCCTTTTCAGCCTGCTCCTGAGCGGTCCTCAGAAAGCTCCCTCTGGCTGTGGCCCGAGCCCCTCCTGACACACCCACCCTGCCCTGCTGTCTTCAGCAGGCTCTTGAAGCTCAGGGGTGGACACTCATGTCTTCTCAATAGATTCCCAGGGAGCTGTCCACACTCCACACTGGGCTCCCCGCTGGAGAGGAGCAAGGTCTGTGGGCTGGGGAAGTAGAGCCTCAGGTTGCCATGCGGAACACCCTTGGGCTCGGCCCCAAGAGCAGCAGGAGAAGACACAGAGGGACGTGGCTGTCCCAGGTGAATGGGAGCAGGGCTGGCTACAAAGTCGGAGTGGGGTGACCTGAGTCTACAAGACTGTCACAACGCAGGTATCTGAGCTGTAGCCTTGGGAAGGTAGGCAGTGGGAGGGGACAGAGGGACAGGCGTGGAACACCCTTCAGAAGGAGAACACACTTAATGACTTAGAGTTAGCACCAAGGGAGAGAGGAAAGTGGAGGATGCTGACCCGGCACTTTCCAGCAGGAACACAGCCCCTCTCATGCTACAGGCGTCCATTCCACGGGAATGTGTTGAGAGCTTACCTCGTGTCAGATACCGATGCAGACTCTGGGAATAACACGTGGTGACTGCCCGCAGGGTGTGTGCACTCTGTTGGATGGGGAGCAGACAGTGCGGAAAGTAAAAAAGATGATTTCCCATGGTAACAAGTGCTCTTGGAAGGTAGTTCAGGCTTGGGTAGTCAGGGAGGACTTTTCCGAGGAAATGACACTGGAGTGAGACCTGAATGATAAGAAAGGGCTAGCAAGGGGAAGAACCTTGGCAAGAACATTCTAGGTAAATAAAAGAGCCTCTGCAAAAGGCCTGACGGTAAGAACAACCTTGGCACACTTGAGGAAGAGAAAGAAGACCATGGTATGGTGGGAAGCGGTGTGCAGGACTCAATTGCTTACTGACCTCTTTGCTGAGCTGCCGTTGGAGCGAAACTAACTTAGAGTTTCATCTTCAGTTTCTAGATACTGCAAGCCCTTCCCACATCTCTTTTCTCCTCTCCAGACCAGCGACAGCAAGAAGTTCTTCCAGTAGCCATAAGACCTCATCTGGGACTTGCGGAGGGACCAGAAGCAGCTCAGTCCTTCCACAAACCAAATGGGGAGGGCCCTGGGGCCAGTCTGGCTCCTTTTTTCAAGACTGTGGTTCTTAACCACTGTGAGCTGTGAGAAAGACACACACATGGTACTACACACAACCTCAGGGTAAGCTCATCGCAGACCCTCTCCTAAGGTCTCTACTCGGCAGTCCTTTTTAAGCTAGCTCATTTTCTCATTAAGGCTGTGTCCCTTCTACAAAAGAGAGGACACACGGGAAAATCACCTTACAAACAGCAAATCAGCCTATAAATACAAGTTCTTATGATATAAGATATAATAGATCTTCTAGAGAGCCATAGCCACAGATGACAAAATATAACAATGATAATGGTGAGAACACATTTACACAGTGTTTTCTACTTTGCAGCACACATATACCATTTGATCCCATTGACATCCTTGGCTCATGGTTAGGGAAGGCATTGTTGTCCCATTTTACAGATGAGGAGACTGAAGAGTAGAAGGCTAAGCGGCATATTTGCAGTGACAGGACCAGTTGCCAGCAGCACTGGCACGGGAACCAAGGTCTTGTCACTCCCAGGCCCAGGCTCCCTCAGAAGCCCATGTCAAGGCAGTGCCATCTTGACTTCTCTCTCCCATTGCTCTGCGGCAGAGCCTGGTGGCATTCACTGCAAGGCAATCCTTGTGCACACACACACACACACACACACACACACACACACACACACACTTGACCCGCACCAGCCTCCTGGTGGGAAACAGACTTGGAGGAAATGATATTTTCTAATACGAGGAAAGAAGCACAGAGCCTGCCTCCAGAAATCAAGGTTGCACAGATGGAGAAGGACTTTTTACTACGACTTCCTCTTGGCCGATTAAACCTAACCAGTCATTTCCTTTTTCTTTTGAAAACTTACAGCATTTTCTCCTACAGTCCCATGGAAATGAACCTGGAGGAATGCCACCTAGTGGCCCAGACCATAAGAATCTTGGCTCATTTTCCCCACGCCACCCCACCCCCACTCCATGGGGCCACCTTGCCTATTAGAAAACTGGACCCATGCCTCTTTCCGTCCACAAGGATAAACTCCAAACAGATCAGAAATCTAAATGTAGGAGATAAAACCATGGAAAAAGTAGAAGAAACATCAGTGGATTTATTTATACCCTGGGTATAAGAAAAGTCCTTCTATGATTCAAACCCCAGGTGCAAACCAAGGGCAGCTCTGGGTACCTGCTCCTCCAGCAAAGAGAGGAGACATGGGGCAGTTTCCTCTCCCATGTGGCATCTGCCCTCCCCAGTGAAAGCTAAGTGACTGTCCCCATCCTGGGCTCCTTGGGTCAAGGGGAGGGACGTGGAACTCCAGGGAGGGAAACATGAAAGCCCAATTAGACTGGCTGGCCCTCTACCACCCCCCTTCGCCTTCTGGGCAGAGGGGAAAAGAGGTCTCACTACGGTGCCTCACAAAAGGGAGATGCTTACTTTACCAACAACATGAAAATCCAGTCCAAGCCCAGCCCGATTCCCAAATAACTGTTCACTAATGAAAAATAAAATATTCAGATGCAATACAGAAAATATTAATAAATTCAACAACACTCAAAAAACCTGCTGCATGGCAAGAAAATTCACACACTGTGAGAAAATACTTGCAACATTTATCACAGGTCCAGGTTAATCTGTAATATTAGGAATATAAGGAACAATATTGAGAAAAAGGCCAAAACTGGATAGAAAATTAGGCAAAAGGCATGGACAGTTTGCACACATGCACAAAAATATGTAGATGGATCATAATATTTTAAAAGTTCAGCTTCACTCATTATGATATAAATGTATCCTAGAACTATTTTGAGATATCAGGCTTTAACAAATTGCCAAAATTTTGGAAGTTCTATAATACACTCTGTTGGCAGGGCTGTAGTGATTCTCATAATCATTGGTGATTATGATACAACCCCTGGGGAGGGAATTTGGAAGTATTTAGCAAAACTATGTATGCACTGACCCTTTGATCCGGCAATCTTAACTCCAGGAATTTATCTCAAAAGTAGGCTTCCACAAATATAAAACGATATATTCATAAGGGTATTCACTGTACTTAAATGCTTCACTCAATTAGAATACTAATTGAATAAACTGTGATGCATTCACATAATGGAGAACTACACAGCTAAAAAAGGGTTGAGGAATATTTCCATGAATTAACATGTGATGATTTCCAGGATATACTAAGTGCAAAAATTAAAGTACTACAGATGGATATAGTATGTTAGTTTTTGAATAAGAAAAAGAAACACAAGAAGAATCAACCAAAAACTAGTAAAAACAGGCCAAGCGCGGTGGTTCACGCCTGTAATCCTAGCACTCTGGGAGGCCGAAGCGGGTGGATCGCTCAAGGTCAGGAGTTCGAGACCAGCCTGAGCAAGAGCGAGACCCCCTTCCCTGGTCTCTATCAAAAAATAGAAAGAAATAATCTGGACAACTAAAAAAAAAAATATATATATATATATATATATATATATAAAATTAACCAGGCATGGTGGCACATGCCTGGAGTCCCAGCTACTCAGGAGGCTCAGGCAGGAGGATCGCTTGAGCCCAGGAGTTTGAGGTTGCTGTGAGCTAGGCTGATGCCACGGCACTCTAGCCCAGGCAACAGAGTGAGACTCTGTCTCAAAAAAAAAAAACACACACACACAAAAAAAACAACTAGTAAAAACGGTTGCTTCTGAGGGATTGGTAGGAATGGAGTGGAAGGAATAGGATAGGAGCAAGACTTTTGAGGTGCTTTTTTATATATAGTTTTGACTTTTGAACCATGTAAAAGTTTTACATATCGAAAATTTTTTAAACTTTAAAAGATTTGAAAAAAGAAATTAATTTAAATTCAATTAAAAATTAATGCAAATAGAAACAAAGGAACTTAACTGCATATGAAATTAATAATAGAACCATAATGAAAAAAAATAACTAAATGATCTCTGAATGTAGTATTCTGACTGTATGTCCTTAGTGGGATGTATTCTGAGAACAAATAAAACTATAAAGAAGTCTGGAACTTTTCTTAGAAGGCTTGTTTTTGGAAATGGTATTGGAGTAGTAATTCTGAAAGTATTTTGGGTGTGTTGTAAAACAGAGCAAATGATTAAATGTATTGATTTTGCTGGAAATCAGGGTTCTAATTGTGGAAGAAGAAAAAATACAAATATGGAATGGGGAGGTGAGGAAGAACCCTGTGGAGCTCAATTTGAATTGGAGGAAATTTCTTTTTTTTTTTTTTTTTTTTGAGACAGAGGCTCACTCTGTCACCCCGGGTACAGTGCAGTAGTGTGATCACAGCTCACTGCAACCTCAAACTCCTGGGCTCAAGGGATCCTCCTGCCTCAGCCTCCAGAGTAGTTGGGACTACAGGCCTGTGTCACAACACCAGGCTAATTTTTCTTGTTCTGTTCTTTTCTTTTCTTTTCTTTCTTTCTTTCTTTCTTTCTTTCTTTCTTTCTTTCTTTCTCTCTTTCTTTTTTTTCTTTTCTTTTTTTTTTGATAGAGATGAGGTCTTGATCTTGCTCAGGCTGGTCTCAAACTCCTGCCCTCAAGCAATCCTCCAACCACAGCCTCCCAGAGCACTAGGATTATAGGTGTGAACCACTGCACTGTGCCAACATTTCTTTTTAAAATTTTCTTTTGTTAAAAAAAATGCATTTCTAGCTCTGTCCACTAAAAGGGCGTATAAGCAATGATATCCCAGTAGCAATGCGCAAACCTAGCGGCCAGAGCTCAATTTCTGAATGCCACTCATCACTAAAAGAAGACTGGAAAAAAATTAGCTGATTCCAGATCCAGAGAAGGGAAAATACAAAGTGAGACAGAAAGTAAGGAAGTGCCCAAAGACTGATGGGGTTATGTCAAAGGGATACTGACATCAGCTTGACGGAACTTCCACTAACCAAGTTTGGACAATCTGACTATCAGAAATAAATTATTGTAGTGGACAATAACTCAGGGGGCTGTTGGCAGTCTTCAGAAGATTGGCTTCCAAGGTCACTCACGTGGGCCCTTCCGTAGGGCTGTCTCACCACATGGCAGCTGGCTTCCCTCAGGGCAAGCCAAATCACAGACAGCTCCCAAGATGAAAACCATTGTGCTATTATAGCCAATCTCAGAAGTGACATTCCATCACTTCTGACTTATTCTATTCTTTAGAAGCAAGTCACTAAGTCCAGCCCACATTCAGGGGGAGGAGATTCAAGGATATGAATGCCAGGAGGTAGGGACCCCTGCCCACCACACCAAGTCATCAAACAGGATAGCATCTCAACAGGGAGCCTCTTGACACCATGCGCTGGGAAATACACAAGTATACCTATGATATATTCTTGGGGAGGGAAAGAAAGAGGAAACAGACAAATCCAGAATGTGGGACACTCTGTAAGAGAACTAATCTGTACTCTTTAAAAATGTCAATATCATGAAAAAGAAAACAATAACTGCTTTAGATTGCAGAAGATTAGTGAAACGTGACAACTCAGTGAAATTTATGACCCTTAAAGGGATCAGGGATCAAAAAGCAAAAAGATTTACAAAGGACATTCTTGAACCAGTTCATTCCTGAATTTGAATATAGACATATATTAAACTACTGAGTGTACGTTACATTCGTTGGGTGTGATAATGATATCGTGATTATGGAGGTGAATCTTTCTCCTAAGGCTGAGTACCGGTCAGTGGCCTGTTAGAAACCCAGGCGCACAACACCGCCTGAGCTCCACACCACCGCCCTCCCACTCCTGGCCCCCTTACCCCTCATCCATGGAAAAGTGTCTTCCATGAAATTTACAAAGGGGGGCACACAGCAGAAGGTGAGCGGTGGGCGAGCGAGGAGCGAAGCTTCATCTGTATTTACAGCTGCTCCCCATTGCTTGCATCACCCCCGGAGCTCCGCCTCCCCTCCCCCTCCCCCACAAACTCGTGGAAAAATTGCCTCTCATGAAACCAGTCCCTGATGCCAAAAAGGTTGGGGACCACTGTCCTAAGAGAAACATGCTGAAGTATTTCGGAGTTAGGTGTTATGATCTGCAAGTTATTTGCAAATAGTTTAGGAAAACAAAAACCAAAACTCCTAACATATAAATACATACATAAGTGTGTACATATTCGCAAATGTGAAAAATATACTCATGTTCATTGTGCTACTCTTTCCATTTCTCTGGAAGTTTAAAGTTTCCCAAATAAAAGGTTGTGGAGGTGGAAGGTGGGGATATATATTAGGAACTCAACCACATCTCCATAGAAAGACCCTTTGGGCTGTGCTGAAGATTCCAGGGAAACCAAAAATTGTTTCTTGGGTGTGCCAGTGTACGTGCTGGGGATACTCTGAGGCAGTCCTCACTCCATCATGAAAAGTAAAAAGGTGATGTCTCAGTCTGTTTGTGCTGCTGTAACAGAATACCCGACACCGGGTAATTTATAATGACTAGAAACTTACTGGCTCACCGTTCTGGAGGCTGGGAAGTCCGACATGTAGGGGCCAGCCAGTGCGGGCCCTGCCTCATCATCACATGGTGGACATCAGAAGGGCACCAGGCAAAGGGAGGCCGAACTCCGCCTTTCACAAGGGCAACAGTCATTAGGTCCCACCTCCTAACGCTGCCACAACAGCAACCAAATGTCAATTGAGTTCAGGAGGGAAGAAACATTGAAACCATAGCAGGTGATTTGGGGAAATCAGACAGACCTGGATTCTAATCCTTGTTCTGTCCCTTTCTGGCTGTGTGACTTTGGGCAAGTTACTAAACCTCTCTGACCCTCAGTTTCCTCATTTGTAAAACGAGACAGATCATGTCCACTCTGCAGGGATGTTGTAATGTGATAAATAAGTAGTACTTCCCTTGTCTTCCCTTCCTTGTTCTACCTCCCAAACTGCCAATTCATTCATTAATTAACCATTTGTTGTAATTCCCAGCAGTAGGTATGGAATACAGATCTGAGTCCAGTTATTTCAGGTAACTCATGATCGAATGGGGAGAATCCAATGTGGTCGATACTAAAAGATAAGTGCTGGGTGTTGAGGGGTGAGGAGTTGCCCCAGAAGGTTTCACAGAGGCTGGGCAGTTGGGCAGAGTCTGGCATGGTGAGCTTGGTGGCTGGCACAGGCAATGAAGGGGGAGAGTGACCTGATCTGGGTCTGTCAGGGACAAAGGCAGCCGGTAGCTCAGGCGTCAGGAGGGTGGCTGGATCTGGGGGAAGACTGTTTGGCAGAGTGGGCAGGGCAGGGCAGGAAGTGGGTTGGGCCCCACTTGCGCAGTGCTGGGCCTAAAGGATACATTTCCAAACATCATCTATTACTGACCATGGCGGGGCTCAATGTTTGGTTCAGCAAATATAGACAGTGGAGTTTAGCTATGCTATTATACTGGTTTAAAAAATGCATGAATCGATAAATAAGTAGAAGGAAGCAATAGACCCTCCCTTTTGTCCTTTGGCCTTTCTCTCAGCCTTCTTCCCAGAGGAGAGGAGGAAGCCCAGTGGGGGACCAGGCCTGACAATAGGGCCTGCCTTTGAGAAGGGAGATGTTGATTGCAAAGAGTAAAACTCTTCTGTTCCCTCTTGCTACTATCTCCTTATGTGGTCTCTGTCCCTAACCACCTAAAGCCCCCACCACCACCCCAGACTGCTGGTACTATCGCTTTCTAAATGATTTATTTCTGTAATGCATTAATTTTCTTTTTGCCACATATGTAAATTACTTTTGCAATCTGAAAAAAAATGACCAAAAAAGACAGAGAACCCCCACACACGCAGTTCCCACACCAATCTAGACTTGTCTTCCTGAAAGATCTGTATCCTCCTGCCATTCTCGAAGTCTCCTCTGCCCCCTCCTCATTTCCAGATTGCAGAAAGGAGCAAAGAGGCGGGGGCATCACAGTGGCCTGGCCTCAAGGCCCTGCTGGGGAAGCACACCTGTGCCAGCCGCAGCGCCGAGCACTCCCGGCTCCCCGTCCCGGAGAGCAACCCAGGCCGCACCGCTGGGACCCGGGGCAGCCCCGGGGGTGTCGGGCCAGGGAGCATCCAGCCCCCACCGGCTGTGCACACCCAGAAAGAAGCTTCTTGACTCATTCCAAATCATTTTTCTAAGAACAAAAACTATGTACAAATGAATATTTCCATCTTTATTTCAAATTCTAGGTTTCAACTGCAATATTAATGCTACTCCACAGTGTAATTTACTTGTAATAATATATCATTATTTCTATTTTACAGTTCTCTTCTTAAAGTAGTAAAGCAAATGTTTAAAACAGCACAAATCCGCAGCCCCACAATTCTCCATTCAGGCTCAGAATTTGTGCTCTCCTTTCAGAATGGCACATAATTGAAAACAATGAAAACCCCCGATGTGCTAAATGCTCTAGTCATTAAAGCATTTTTTTACTTTGGAATAAAAGACTGTTCGTGTGGTTGTGGTTATTATTTATTTATTTATAGAAACCCCAAACACGCTGCTTCCTGTTCCCAGACTGACATCTGCTGGGGATGTCAGGCTGACTGGTTCCGAGCAGGCCCGCAGCCGGCTGCCACTCCACGCCACGGGGGGCAGTGCACGGATGGGGCCCGGGCCAGGCCTGCACGGCCTCTGCTTGGGTGCCCTCCCACTGGCCAGGGTCCAGGCTCAGCGACCGGCTCTGCAGTCCCCAATTTCTCTCGGGCTTCCAGCAGCTGAGTTAAGCCCCAGGGAGGCACTGGCTTGGCACAGGATCTCGGCTGCTGGTGGCTCAGGCAAGGAACTGATGGCCAGGTGAGGGCTGGGGGCAAAAATAGGCACACAGGCAGGACGGGTGTCCTCTGCGAGTTCATTGATCGAATGCAACCAGCACTGCAGGCTCGAGAGAGGCGAGCTCTGTCTCCTCGCTTTCCGGAGAATGTCGACATGTGCATCTTTCACTTTTTTCTGTCTTGGTTCCCATGCCTTTGTTACCCTGGGCACTGGGTCCTCTAAGGGAGGGTCTGTCATCACCCATCAGATCCACCAGGAGCCAAACTTCCTTTCGCACTACAGTGAGGTAGAACGGGGTCCCTCTGTCCCTTTCTCAATTCGTGGCAAGCCTGGGTCTCTCCCCCGACCACTTGTGCCTCCCCCCACCCCCGTTCTGCCACTTAAGCTGTGGCAGGGAGGGTGGAGCAGGGAGGTGAGGGGTTGGGGGAGTTGAGTGTCCCTTTTCTCTCTACTGGAGATGTCCTCCAGCCCTGGGGCCCTATTATGATCTGAAAAAGGACGGCATCCGAACCTGAGTCTCTGTTGCGGAACTCTGGGCACACACTTTAGCCCCTTGCAGGACACTTTCCTCGAGATGCCCTCGGCCCTCTGGAAGTCGGCTTCCTGCCCCACCTGCCCCCGGCACACTCTCCTATACATGCGCCCCCAGTGGGCCTGCATTCCTGCCGCTCTGAACCCTCCGGTCCACTCATGTCTGTCCCACATCTGTCCCCTCCTGCCATCAGCTGGCCAGCCTGACCACAAATCTGTCCCTCTCTTCCCCAGTCTCTTCCTTCTCTGGCCAAACTGCTTACCCCCATCCCTAAACGGTATTCTCAAGGCACCTCCAGAGCCATTTAAACACCTTCGATGAAAACTCACTGCCACAGAAAAAGCCCAGTCCCTCGGCCTGATGTGCAGAGACAACATGGCCTAGCCCACCCAGCCAGGGTTTCCCAAAGCCTGGGAGCCTGCCTGGGGGAAGAGGAGGGCCATGGAGTGATTTTCCAGGGGATGAGGTGGAAGTATGAAAAATGGAACTACAGAATGAGAAAGTGATTTTTTGATGGAGAGAGTCTGATTCTCTCCATCAATAGCTAGTCGGCTATTTTTTTTAAATAAACTTTAAATTTGAGAATAGTTTAAGATTTACAGGAAAGTTGCAAGAACATTACACAGAGTTCTGTATACCCCACACACAGTTGCTTTGTTAACATTGCTAGTGGAGGCCTTGAACACCTCCCCGATGCCTGTGAATCTCCGCTTCAGCAAGGACAGCACCTCTGGAGCCACAGCTGGGCGGGTGAACTGGACTCTGATAACATTGCTTTGTTTGCAATGAGTATATTTTCTGTTACTGTCTAGTTCCAGCAAGTGATACTACTCATCCACATCCGCTCTGAAAAATGAAAAATTTTTATAAGTTTGGAGCCAAAGCTCATTTGAGGCAAGCTACATATAGTCTTTATCCTATCTGATGTAAATATTCATACAGTTCTTTGAGAAATATTCGTTGATTCTTTGCCCCTCTGGGGGTAACTACTGTGGGGTATATGCACTATATCACCCTTTGAAATCAGAAAAATATCTGAATTCTGAAGCACAGCTGGCACTGTGAGCTTTCCATTTCTGGTTGTGATATAAAGTTTCTTTTTAAAGATACATTTAAGTAAAAAGAGCAAGTCATTTAAAGAAAAACACAAGTAAATTATAAGTACAGATGACCTATATTTTTGAGTTTCTCTTTCACTTCTCCCCCTGCCACTGCCTTTCATATAAACACACAAATGACTAGCACCAAAAACGAAACGCAGAATCTGCACTGCCTTCAGGACCCAGTCCAAACTCCTCGTTTCCCCGACCCCCAGGCATACCTCAGTCCTCCCAACACTCCAGCCTTGCTCATGCCTCCAGGCCTTCACATATTCTGCTTCATGTCTCCAAAATGCCTTTTCCCACTTCTTTCCTTGGCAAACTCTTGGCCTTTCTCTGACTCGAACTCAGTTTAGATGCCACCTCCTGCAGGAAGCCCTCCTTGGTTGCATCCAGTCTCTGTCTCTGTCTCTGTCTCTCTCTCTCTCTCTCTCTCTCTCTCTCTCTCACACACACACTTCTTTAAGAGACAGAGTCTCGCTCTGTCACCCAAGCATGAGTACAGTCATGTGATCAGAGCTCACTGCAACCTCAAACTCCTGGGCACAAGCAATCCTCCTGCCTCAGTCTCCCAAATTGCTGGGATTGCAGGCATGAGCCACTGTGCCTAGTCTGTATCCAGTCTTGATTAGGTGGTCATCCTGTGTGCTCTATCGTATGCTGCACACAGTATTGTAGATAAGGAAGAGATATGACCCCTAGCTCTGCCCCCTTTTAGCTGGGTCATTTAATTATGCTCACTAAGCCTAATTATTGGAGAGTACAGTGAGATACAGTAATGATAGCTACTATTTATTGAATTCATGCACTATTCTAAGTGCTTCACATGTATAAACTCACGTAATCCTCCAGTGAGCCTGGCAGGTAGAAATTGTTATGCTCCCCATTTAATATATGAGGAAACTGAGGCCCAGGGGGCAGTGCGGGAGGTTTCTTCCCAAAGTCACAGTAGGCAGGATTTCTTCCCCATCCGCTTGCTCCCCACTTTAGAGCAGCTGGGGAAGGACCTGCATCGCAGGTTACCAGGACAGTACAGTGAGACGGCCTGGTCAAGTGCTGAGTCTCATCTTGGCAGGCTGCTCCCGGCCAAGCCTGCACCCAGCGCCCGGACTCACAGGTCCTTATTCCTTTGCTTCCAAGGCCTGCAAGCTGCTGTTCTCTCCTGCCCTCCTCGGCTTTATCATCTCCCCACTGGGCCCCTCCTGCCTGGCCAAGCCGGGTGGGGCCTGCCCACCGTGCTTTCTGCTGTAGTAAGTATTTACAATTCTGGCCTCTCCCTCTGAGCCCAGCAGAAAGAAATGTGCCCAACTCACATTTGTTTTTCAGCCAGCACCCTGCTCAGGGTCTGAACCAGAAGAGCTCGCTAAACATGAGAAGAAAAAATGATGAAATAAATATACGGATGGATGGATGAACTAAGAAGGAATGAACACATTTTTGTCCTTAGAATTTCTAACACATTTGACATATCGTGACTAAAGCAGAGTGAAAAATGACATTACCCAGATAACACTCTTCTAACCAGATGTTCAGAGATGGAAGAAAAAAGGGAAAGAAAGAAAACAGCTCTTCACACTGCATTGCATTTTATGTCTGCCTTTCTGGTAAAATAATGCGGCAGTGCTATCCGACCTCACAGCCCCCACTTGAGATGGAAGCTAGAAAAGGAACAACTGACATTCATGAGAAAGTTAGAACACACGAACCGGCACTGAGAAGTATGACAGAATAATAACACTTAGAAATGAACTCGAGGCAAGATCCGAAATGGCAGCCAACAGGCGCAGTGTGTGAGCAGGTGTTGAAAGGTGCGAGGCCACATGAGCCTGGACCTGAGGATGGTCACACTTCAGCACCAGGAAAGTAGCTTCTCATGGAAAACTGCATACACGACCAAATGATGACCCAAGACAGAGTCTGTATTTCAATGATTCGCAGAAGAATGAAATGTCATTAGCATTCAGTTTATTAAATTCCTCTTTCTTATCTTTTTTCTCCTCTTTTAAATTTGGCAGTAGAAGGATAACATATTCATTAATGACTGCAGTTTTTTAAAATAAAAATGTCTAATTATGGAATAAGAGGAAACTACTTCCCTCGAGAGCTCAGAGAAGCCTATGAGTTGGGAATGGCACCCTTAGGTGCTATTTAATTTATAAGCTATTTATCTCCCCACCTACACCCAGCAGAAACAATTAGCACTTGGTAATTTGTTGATCTTATCTAGGTCTTAGGATCTGTTATCTTAGTTGCCACCAATATAAAAGCTAAAATATATGAAATAAATAGTTTAGAAATGGTTGGCTATTAAATCATACCCATTAAACTGGTTTTGAATTTATTTTAGTTTGGCGGAGGCTTCACATTTTGGTCTCAGTTATAAATAAAGTCATTAATTTTGGGGGGAATTTTAAGATGCTTTCAGAGACTTATACTCTCACAGTGGGGAACAGAATCCTTTTCAGAAGAGCCACCTGTCCCCTCAGACAGCATTATCTGTAGAAACAAGTGCAACTGAATGGAGAAAAATGCAATCCTGTAAGACAGTTTTCAAAAAGTCACACAGGCCGGTTGCAGTGGCTCACGCCTGTAATCCTAGCACTCTGGGAGGCTCAGGCGGGTGGATCATTTGAGCTCAGGAGTTCGCTCTGAGCAAGAGCGAGACCCCGTCTCTACTGAAAATAGAAAGAAATTAGCTGGACAACTAAAAATATATATAGAAAAAATTAGCCGGGCATGGTGGCACATGCCTGTAGTCCCAGCTACCCGGGAGGCTGAGGCAGGAGGATCGCTTGAGCCCAGGAGTTTGAGGTTGCTGTGAGCTAGGCTGACGCCGCTGCACTCTAGCCCGGGCAACACAGTGAGACTGTCTCAAAAAAACAAAGAAGTCACCACAAACAGCAATCCCTCCTTCACCGGCCCTCAGCTCAGGACTCAGTTGCTCCAGGTCAACTGGATTGTGGGGCTCCTACCCTGGGAAGGGCTGACAGGAGTCTGCAGAGGAAAGTGCTTCCCCTGCTGTGTGTCACAAACTGTGAGCCCAGAGGCCACCCTGGGGCACCTCCTTGGCACTCAGCAGGGAAGCCAGTGGGAGGCCATTTGCAGAGTTTCCCTGAACTGTTTTCCACAAAACTGTTGCAAAGTGAAATAGGTGGAGTGAAGGGCAGTTTTAGACAGGAGCTTCTTCATCCCACCTCCCCCAGTTCCCACACCTTTCTCCCCATTTAGGCAGATAAGGGCACTGTGCTCATTACCTCTGGGAGGCTTCTGGCAAGACAGGAAACAACACCAACATCCTCAGGAGAATTTAGCCAACTCTCAAGCAAAGACTGGAGAAACAGAGAAGATTTACTTCGGTATGGAAAGAGTTTTGAGAAGGGAACGAAGAAAAGGGGAAGGGGAGACAGGGAGGAGAGGAGGGCAGGGAAGAGGAGGGAAGGGAGGGCAGAGGCAGAGGGAGGGAGCCAGTCTGTGTGGTTCAGCATCGCCCCAGGCCAGCCCTCAAGCAGAGCAACAGGGAGGTGGCAGACAAAGCTGGCCACAAGTTCCCATGAGTCAGGCAGGACAGTGACAGGTCTGCACCGTGGGGCTGGAGAGGTCTCCCAGAAAGCAAGCTCAGTGCTCAGAGCTGGCAGGGCATGAGGCAAGTGGGCAGGAATTTGGGTACCTGAACAGTGCCTGGGTGGACCAGCGAGTGAGAACCAGAAAGGTGCCCTGGAGCTCTGGCACAACCTGGGGGTTGGGTGGGTGGAAGAGCTGTAGGAAAAGGGGAGGCTATGTGTCCCCCCATCAATTCGGAAGAAAGGGACTCAGAATTCGAAATTAAATAGCTTCTTATATACTTGAGTCTGTGAACTGAGGTTATACCCATGTCACATGTTTGGGAAATGTTTATTTCACAGAGTTAAACAAATTTCCTTATTGTAGGACTTCTCAGAAATTTTAATATGGTAAAATATTAGCTTCTGGATCTCAGAGAAGGAGATTCAGTAGATTACTTGTGTACTGGTGAATGATTAATAACCAACTCAGGGTTTAAATCGGGGTTTCAAAAGCTCTGATTTGTAGCACTGCCAATTTCTGTGGTATAAATACTTTGAGGGGTCATCCTAGCTCCAGAGCTCCCCTTGGGATTGGCCGAGGCCTTTGTGGTTCTACTATTCCCTGATCCCAATCCTAGTTCCTTCACTCCCCAACAAGTGGCGGTGATCCAGAGGGCTCTCTGCAACAAACTGCCCTGCATGCAAACCCTGCCTTGGAGATGTCTGCCCGGCAAATCGACCTGAGACTTGTCCTTTTACACACTGTATCATCAGTTAAAATGAAAGGAATCAGCTTTCTGATTCATTATGATATTTCTACATAGTGGGGTTCTTTTAAGTGATTATACCTATGCCAAAATCTATGACATATTGAGGCATAACATAAAGAATGGATAAAGGACAAGGTCCCAATGGTAGCCAGCCTCTAAGATGGCCCCAAACGATTCCTGCCTCCTGGTAGTTATGACCCCAGGGAGGGCTTACCTGGCTAACTAGTAGGATATTTTGGAAATGACAGTGTGTGACTTGTGAGCCTGAAAGATCTCAGGGCTTTGCCTTGCTCTCACTTTTATCATTCGCTCTGGGGAAAGCCAGGGGCCATGACATGAGGACTCCTGAGCAGCTCTGCAGAGGAGCTCCACAGAGGAGTCCATGGGTGAGAAACTAGGTGGCATCAATTTGGCAGCCACGAGACTCAGCTCTCAGGGGCAGAGCCTCCAGCTCCAGCCAAGCCCTCGGATGACTGCAGCACAGCCGAGCTGCCTCCAAATTTCTGGGCAACAGAGTGCGAAACTGTGTTAGATAATAAATGCTATTGTTATTTTAAGATGCTAAAATTTGAGATAATTTGTTATGCAGCACTACATAACAAACACAGTACTTAATGTATACGAGCTTTATAGCTTTACTATGTTTCATTTTTCTTTGCTTTGTTTTTTTTAGGGAAGTTTAAAACCATACTAGACGTCATCATGATATGGAAACGTTGGCTGGGAAAGCATCCTGGTGTCTTTTCATTTTGCCCAATTCTCATTCAAGGTGTCAGTTTCAGATGGCATGAGGAAGTTTGTTTAAATCAAATAGAAAAGTAAAGCACATGAATAAAAGTACTGTAAATATAAGGTAAATGTATAAATATATAAAAAGTCAACCTCACCAATAATTAAAGAAATGCAAACTAAACTAAAAGGAAATTGAAATTTTTATTTTTAAAAATTATTTATTTATTTATTTATTTTTTGAGACACGGTCTCGACTCTGTCCCCAGGGCTAGAGTGCAGTGGCATCATTGCAGCTCACTAAAACCTCAAACTCCTGGGCTCACACAATCCTCCCACCTCTCAGCCTCCAGAGAAGCTGGGGCTACGGGCGCATGCCACCAGACCTGGACAATTTTTCTGTTTTTTGTAGAGATGGGAGTCTCTCTATGTTGCGCAGGTTAGTCTCAAACTCTTAGCCTTAGAGTTGGTTCTTGTCTTATAATAGTACAGCCATACAAACTAATATCATTCAGCCATGAAAAAGTTCAGGAGTAGGTCCAGACACAAAAAATACTCATGAAATGGAAGTGATAAAAGGGAGTTTCAGGACAGGCTATAGAGCACAATCTCATTTATGATTAAAAAATAATAAAATATGAGTATATATTTATATGTATGCAGAAAATGTCTGGAAAGATAACCCAGAAAGAAACCATTAACAGAGAGATTGCCCAGAGAAAGCCAGGCAAGGGGGGACACCCTCCAGTTTTCCCTCCCTCCCTTCCTTCCTTCCTTCCTTCCTTCTTTCCACATATAGTGTTAGCCAAACTGCAAAGGTTGGGGTCACAGTCTCTAAGCCTGCCTTCACTTCTAACACCAGCCTCATATTTGGGGGGGTTCCCCAAACTACCCTCAGGTTGTATAATTCACTAGAAGGATTCACAGATCTCATTGAAAGATATTACTGTTATATCTCGTTCTGGTTTATCACAAGGAAAGGGAACAGATTAAAATCAGCCAAAGGGAGAGACCCATAGGGCAGTCTGGGAGGTTCTAAACATGCAGCTCCCATTGTTCTCTTCTGTGGAGTCAGAGCACATTATCTTCCTGGCATCGATGTGCGACAGTACACATGGAGTACTGCCAACCAGGGAGGCTCATTCAACTTCAGTGTCCAGAGTTTTTACGGGGGCTTCATTATGCAGGCATAATTGATTGACTGATTGCCCACATGACTGATCTCATTCTGCAGGTCAACTGACACTACATGACCCAAAACCCCTCCCTTAATCACATGGCTGGGTCTTTCTGACATGGCTAGCCTGTACCCTAAGATCTAGTGTGGTCATCCTTGCCCTAAACAAAGACATTCTTACCAGGTATGACATAGATTAATTCCCACAGCTAAGGGCAAAGGCCAGATCTCTCTATGGGCACGACCAAATTCTTTACTACGCACGATTATAATTAAAACATGGAATAGCTATGTGGTTACTTGTTTTTTCATGTGCTCCTTGGTGTACAGTGCAGTTTTTAAGTTGTTTTTATGTAGGAGGATTGATCTGCACTGAGACTCTCTAATCATGTGGGCTTCTGTTCTAATTGTGTTTTCTTAGATTCTGTTTTTATCTATTTGGTATCCGTAAGTCACAAGGCCAAATTAATGGCCAAAACTGTTCATATCTCCTCTGTGATCCAGCTTTCACAGACACACAAAAGTCATATTACAAACCCTGTAACCAATCATGAGTTCACACTCCCATCTACCTCCTTATGTAACTCTTACACACCGGCCAATATTTCCCCTGCTCTAAATCACCCAGGGCCAGGTACCAGGCAACCAGAGACTGCCCCTATAGCCCAGAGCCAGGCTAAATTATTCAAAATAGTCAATCGGAAGCTGTGTCCCCTGCCCAGCCTTGCCTTTCCCACAGAAACACAGTGAAGGCTCTGGCCTAGGCTTTCTCCTCACCCCTTCTGCGCCCCTACCCCCGACCAAACCTGGTGCTTCCCCACGTGGCCCTGCATGGCATGCCATGCCCCCTTCTCTTGCAAAATGTAGGTAATAAATTTTTCTTTCAATGGCATTGACCTCTCTGTGTCATCACTCAGTCACTTCCAAAAATTAGAATACCAAGGGTAAAACTGAGGCAACGTTGAAATCCCTTTGCCACAGGCCTAAGTTTCAAGAGATCAATAGTCCTTATTGCCTGGTGCAGGCCTGGGCTCACGCACGCTTGTTAAATCTAATGAACAAGTTCTACTCTGCCAGTTTTTGCTCCAGTGATGCTGGAGATAAATTATTCATCTTGCTTGATGCAATCAGTGCTCTATGTGGAATTTGAAAATAAGTTCCATAAACCACTTGCAGAAATGCTCATTGGCCTACAAATCTGCACTGACTGAATTTAAGTAAATTCAGTAAAAGTTCTAACTTGATCAGTGTTCTTTTGTCACTCGTTCCTTTCCTCCTCCCCGATCCCCGCCCACCCCTAATTCATTTAGTTAAGCAAATAAGCTGTGTCTGCTGCAATAACTAAATCTGCTTTGGCCACCTTAAAAATTAAAACCCAGGATGAAAAAAAGTTGTGCTTATTTCATTTAGGCTCATTGCATGGTTTATTTTAGGCTCTGAGCAAGTTGTAGCTTATAATTGTTTTTGTTTATTACAAAATATCGAAGATTTCCTGGAGCTAATTTTAACCTAAACACCTTAATTGTACTCTCAAAAAAGATAAGAAAAACAGAAAATCTGGTAAACTAAAGATATACATTTGGTAGTTGATTCTATAAATCTCTGCAGGGTTATCTCCTAAATTGATCTAGCAGTCCCCAAAATGAGGTTTGGCCATATTCCCACATTTTCAGGGACACAAGGTGTAAGGATATGAATGGGTTGGAAAGGAGAAAAACTGTGATAAAAATATCAAATATAGAACAAATTCAAGTGTCTAGTGATAAAAAGTAGATAAAGTGCTAAAGTGACAGATAAGGATAAAAAATGCCAAGCCATAAAAAATGAGTAATATTTTGCATTTTAATAATTTGGGTGAGCTTCTGTAACGACTAAAAAGCAAGTGACTACTTCAGGTAATAGTAAAGGCCGTTCATGGTGGGTTTCCAATAATTCCCAAAGTCTGACCCAATTAAGAACTCAAATTCTGAATCAGAAAGGTTAAAAAACATTTTAAAGAAGAAAACTCTAAGACGATGATTTAGGAATACTGACATTCTCTCTTCTATAGATTAGTCATTGAAAAATCATTTTATTTGTAATATTCTATTTAGCCAAACTGCACTAGAACATCAGAAGAATGAAAACACCTTGCTTTTATAATACTCTTGGGTATCTGACAATCTTTAACAAACTAGTAAAGCACTGTGGTTTAACAGCCAGGTGGGGCTGGGAATTGTTTTTGTTGGGCCTCGATGAACAGCATTAGCTATCAGTGCTCTTGAGCACAGCAAGTTCTATGAAGTTCGGTCTACCTGGAGGCTTTAGCTACAAGTAACAGAATACTCAACTAAAAGTGGCTTAAACAACAAGAGCATTTAATGCTTACACAAACAAGACATCTGTGGGAGGCTGATCCAGATTGGCTAACCAAGTCTGGGGGCTGCTTCTCTGCCCATCTCTTGGCTGTCCCCTTTTGTAACTCCAAACACAGTTCTCCTTTAAATACATCCATTTTCATACAAAAAAGGAATGATGTCCAGAGGGCACTGGAATTCACCCCAAGTCCTCGCAGCAGGACGAAAGAGTGGATATCTCTTCTTCTCTCCTTCTTTGTATCAAGGAAGAAAATTCCCCCCCTCTCCAAAGCTCTGCCAAGCCCCCTCCCCAGACCCCTCATGTTCCCAGGCCAGAGCTGGCTCACCTGCCTGGCCCTATCACTGGCAAAGGAGAAGCAGGAGATCATGGTGAATTTAGACCAATAATGATTCATTTCCTGGAGCGGGGCACACTCCTTTGTGGAACAAAATGGAGATTTTGTTAGCAAGGAAAAGAGGGGTGGGTGGGTATATGACACGGTTATGGGTAAACAATCAACAGTGTTTGGGATATTTGGAAATATTCGCAGGTGAAAGGTGGGACATTGGTCCCAATGTTTGAGTTGGTTATTACTAAACAAAGGATGCAAAACAAGGAAATACATCTTTCATTTGTTATATTGTTTAAATTGGATGAAGACCTCAGTCAAACCAGATATCCTATGTAGCTTTGTAGGAGTTAAGCCACAGGATAGGCTCCTTCCTTGGAAATAAAACTTGGCCAAATATATTCTGTTCCCTAGAAATACAGTTTTTCATTGAATCTATTTTCAAGTAAAAAAGAAATGATGCCCCAAGGTTCCTGAAATTCACCCCCAAACGACACAAATACAATGAGGCAAATGACTGAAATCACTTACACACAACATCTGACCAGAGCAAATAAGCTTGGTCTCACGCTGTGATCAGAAGAGCAGCAAACTGGAGGCTTTGTTTGAAGGAAAAAGAACACTGAATTCTAAAGACGAGGGTCCTCAGTGGGAGAAGAGAGATATTAGTAAATACGGTTAGTTAATCCACTCAGGCAAGAGCCTCAAAAGTTCAAGAGGTGGTCTCTTGTCTGCATTTTCACGGGATTTCAAAGGATCGCGAGGAAAGGCTATGAACTGTACACATCGCTCCCCCACCCCCGTTCACATCACCGATGTCAGCAGCGGGACCGCAGGACTCTAGCCAAGGGACGCAAGCTTTTTTGAAGGGTAGTTGTCGGAAACAGGTAAACTGCTCAGATTTGGCAGGCCTCTCGAGAGCAAGAACCAAGGAATCCTACCACAAAAATAGACACACAAAAGGCAGAGCCTGATGGGAGATTTCCCTGAACCCTAGTATTTTTAATTCCCAGAAGCAAAGTAAAGAACAGGAGCAGGAGGGGTCAGAGATACTCACTCTTCCAGGACTGACGCTTGGCCGGGAGGTGCTTGTCGCATATTCTGCTCAATACGCGATGTAATCCTTCGGAAGTAACGGAGAAACGGTTGAGTCAAGGGCTCCTCCAGCTCCCCACACTCAACAACTAAAGGGTTAATGACGGGGCCTCCAGGATTCTGTGTCAGCTCCTAGAATCTAGGTTCAAAAAACAAAAAGCAAGGACAAGTTGAAGAGGGCTGTGTAGAAGCTTCTACTTTCCCTTCAGACCTACTCTTTCCACAACCCCTCTGCCCATGGCTTCGACTCACACTTCACTGAGGACACAGAAGCTGCACATCCCCCTAGGTCTTCCCTTCTGTTCCAGGGGAGGACGCATCCCCGCGTCTACCAAAGGCCAGTCCTTCTGCCTGTGTTCCAGGTCTCATCCCCCGTAGCACCTCGAGGACTATGTTTCTTCTGTCAGCTCTTTCCCTCTGGCCTCACAGCCTTACTCTCCCCTTCTCTCAGGAACCTATCAACATCCAACTTACTCTAGCATTTCCCATTGCTATTAATAAAAAACAAAATCAACCAACCAAAAACGCCTTTTGCCTCACATCTCCCTCTAGCCGCTCCCCCATTTTTCTTGTCCCCTTTATGGCAAAACTTCTCAAAAGAGTAATCTGGGCTTGCTTTCAAATGAAATGGAACTTGTCAAGTAGCATATCTTTGTCTCCATTTTGTTTTTCAGCTGCTCAGCAGCATTTGCTCTCTCCTTTTTTCCCTTTTTCTGAGACAGAGTCTCGCTGTGTTGTGGCATCAGCCTAGCTCTCTGCAACCTCAAACTCCTGGACTCAAGCAATCCTCTGGCCTCAGTCTCCCAAGTAGCTGGGACCACAGGCGACTAATTTTCACTGCTTTTAGTAGAGACGGGGTCTCGCTCTTGCTCAGGCTGGTCTTGAACTCCTGACTTCAAGTAGTCCTCCCGCCTCAGTCTCCCAGAGTGTTAGGACTACAGGCATGAGCCACCATGCCCGGACATTTGCTGTCTTCTCCTGTCTGCTCTGACATCATCCTCTCTTGGTTTGTTCCTCCCTCAGCAGCTGCTTGTCCCCGTCTGTCTCACTGGCCCTCCTGCTTCTCTCATCCTTGGCACCAGTCTCATCCCTGGGCCTCTCCACTTCTATTCTCTCTTGTCTAGTTGATCTACTCTGGTCCCCAGGTTTTAAATATCTTGCACATGGGAATGAGTCTAAATTTATATACCTGCTTCCTCAAACTGTCCTCTGAGCATTAGATACATGTATTTAGTAGTGGTCAACTGGACATCTCCCCAGGGGTGTTTAATGGCCATCTTGAACCTACATTCGAAACATTTCTTAACTGGGTTGTTCATTTTTTTATTGTAGAATTTTAGGAGTTCTTTGTATATTTTGGGTAACAGTCCAAGTAAGACCTTTATTAGGTATGTCTTTTGCAAATATTTTTTCCCAGTCTCTGGCTTGTCTTCTCATTCTCTTAATGGTATCTTTCACAGAGAAGTTTTAAATATTAATGCAGTTCAGCGTATCAATTCTTTCTCTCACGGATCATGCCTTTGGTGTTCTATCTAAAAAGTCATTATCAAACTCAAGGTCATCTAGGTTTTCTCCCATGTTATCTTCTCAGAGTTTTATAGTTTTGTGTCTTACATTTAGGTTTATGATTCATTTTGAGTTAACTTTTGCAAAGGGTATAAGGTCTGTGTCTAGATTATTTTTTATGTGTAAATGTCCAGTTGTTCCAGCACCATTTGTTGAAGAGACTCTCTTTGCTCCATTGTATTGCCTTTGCTCCTTTGTCAAAAATCAGTTGACTGTATTTGTGTGGGTCTTTTCCTAGGCTCTCCATTTTGTTTCATTGATCTTTTTGTCTATTGTTTCATCATAATCACACGGTCTTGATTAATGTACCTTTATATAACAATAAGTCTTGAAGTCAGGTAATGTCTACATTCAAAAGAGATTCTTGATTTCCACCTCCAAACACATTCCATACCAGCATGACCCCCCAGTCTTTCCCATCTCAGTAAATGGTATCTTCATGCATCCAGTTGCTCAGGCTAAAAACCTGGAAGTCATTCTTTTTCTATCTTTCCCAACTTGCATCCAACCTATCAGTATATTTCCTCAATTCTTCTCCAGCAAGCAGAGCAAACCAGGTTGCATCTTTCTATTTCCACTTAGTTCAAGTCAAGAGCCAATCTCATTGGTACTACAACTGGTCTCCCTCTTGCCCTCCTCTATAGAGTGAGTGAAGTCCCTCCTCTTTTTCTTAAAAAAAAAAAAAACAAAAACAGAAATGAAGACTTATCATACACTTTTTACACTCAGCCTTGAAAACACAACCAGTCTGAGAACAGTGGGTTTTTTATGAGATGTTGAAGTCAGATGGGAATGAGGCTTCCGGTTAAATCTCTTAGGAGAAAGGTAAAGCCCTGGCCCTGCACTGCCCAGTACAGTAGCCACGAGCCAAGAGTAGCTATTGAGCACCAGCTGTTTCTAGATTGAATTGAGACGTGCTCTCCACCTAAAATACACTCCAGATTTTGAGGACTTAGTATCAAAGAAAAGAATCAAAACATTTTGGTAATTTTTAGGTTGATTACATGTTAAAATGTTAAAATTTTGGATATATTGAGTTAAATAAAAAACATCAAGATAAAAAATTTTTTTTTAAAACGTGGCTGTTAGAAAGGTTAGAATTACATACATGGCCCCCATTCTGTTTCTATTGGCCAGTGCCGCCCCAGACAGGAGCATAAGTCTGTTGCAGTGGGTAAGGTGGCAGAGGGGTCAGGAAACCAGGTGACCTTTCACAACACGTCAGATTGTATGATCTCGTTTAAAACCCTCCAATGGCTACCCATTTAGGTTAGAATAAAATCCAAGCTCTTTATACACAGACAAGGCCCAGCACAAAGCCCCTTCACTCACTGCACTTCAGCCTCCGCAGCCTCCTGTCTGTTCCTCCGAACGCCAGGCTCTTTGCTGCCTCGCAGCCTCTGCACTTGCTGCTCCTTCTGCCTGAGATGCTCCTGCCACACTTGCTTTGACGGCCGCATCCTTTTTACTTAAGTTTTGGCTAAAGTGAATAAATGTAAGTTCTTAAATATGATGTAATTCTAGATGCAGTTTTACACTGCCTTAAAATCTTTAATTCAGTTCTACAAGTGGAAGTTATGTAGCAGTATGTATAGAATGATCCAATTTATGTAAAAATTGACATAGATATGTAAACATATTGATAACTATTCAGAAGGATAGATACCAAACAGTTAACTGAAGTTACCTCTGGGGTTATACTCTACACATTGTTCTGCAACTTATTTTTTCACAAAGCAGTATGAATAAAAAATCTTTCTATGCCAGCTCATATAAGATGTCCTTTATTCTTCTAATGGCTGATAATATCCTTTTGTATGGCTGTATTATAATTCATTTCACCATTTTCCTATATTGATGGATATTTAAATTGTTTCCAATTGTTTTTGCTATTACAATTGAATCTTATTAAAGATGATATGGATTTCATTCTTTGGATCACAGAAAATAATTTGCCTTCTCATCTTTGGGAACCAGTCTTTTATCATAGTCTCTGAAATAATATGTCCTGTGCAATTGTGAAATGTGGTCATCTTAAGCATTAACAAATTTTTCATATGCAGTTTATATATTGATATCATCTCTAACCAACATCTTTAAAATTTTAATGTACATATACAATTTACGAAGACTCAGTATTCTCATTTTTTTACAATGAATACTCCTTTATGATTCTTATGGTCCTAATAATTTAGAGAAGAGAAGAAAGAATAGGTGAAAAAAATAAGAGAATCTCATCTCTACTTATCCTTAATCAGTTATTTTTTAAAGAAACTGCTCATGGGTATACTAGGCTGGACTTAATGGGAAAATTTGGTTTACAAAATCTAGCCAAAAATTTTTTTTTAAACAGGACAATCATGAATTGCTGAAAAATTTCAAGTTTATTTGACCAGGGCTGATGGGATTTTCATTCTATTCTCCCAACCTTTACATTCATTAAGGCCAACACGGGTCATTCAATGCAAATAATGCTATACTATGCTGGTTTTAGAATTATGGAATCTTTTTTTTTTTTGACAGAGGAAATAATTAGCAATGCAATTTTGGTTAAGGAATTTAATTTCTCTGTATGTATACAAGAAAATGAATAATGGGAGAGAAAACTGAAGAAGTAGGCTGTGGCGAGATTATCAATTGTTAAACTGAGATGTTTGGACTTCATTACCCTTTCTTTGTCTCTTCTTTCTTGGGAGTCCAAGACCCCCTATGGTATTTTGATAACACTATGTTGAATAGAATTTTGTGGCTATTCTGAAAGTGTAATCGTAAGTTTCTGTGAGAAAATTAATTCCAATTTACAAATAATTCATAAATTAATTTTTAAAACACAGCCTATTATTTCATGACTTGTCATTCTGGTTAACATTACTTAATCTAGCTGTGTGATCTCAGGTAAGCTACTTAATCTTTCTGCTTCTCAGTAACTTGTGACTTAACAGAATAGTGAGATACTTTCCAATGACATTTTCTGTTAGAAAATCCAATGATTTACATGAAGTCCTGGCATGTTATTAGCAAAATGTCAACATTTATCACTCAATACCTAAATTTTCTCATTCAGAATTTTTTTTTGAGATGGGGGTCTCACTATATCGTCCAGGCTGGTCTTGAACTCCCAGACTCAAGTGATCCTCCCACCATAGCCTTGCAAGTAGTTGGGATTACAGGCACACACCACCAAGCCTGGCATGCATTTAGAGTATTCTTTAGCAACATTAAAAAATTTAAACATTTCTTCTGCAGGATACGTAAAGTAACAGAAAAACATGCTCTGTAATTTTCTTGTGTGTAATACATAAAGATTGGTGCTGACTTTTAGGTGATGTTAAAGGGAACTATATAGGAATTGGCATTTATTGAGTGGCTTATATCTGGAACTCTCCTCAGTCTTTCCATACTTGGCCATTTAATCTATACATTAGCATTATCTTCATTATACATATGAAGAATCTAAGGTATTCTAATTTATAAATTAGATACTTAGAAGTTTGGAAAGTGTTACACACACAGCATAGCTGAGCTTAAAAAAAAATAATAATAAATCAGTCCCTAGACCTACAAAGCCAAAGACTGGATCATGTGTGTGGTTGGAGAACTCTGTGAAATGCTGCCTGGGTGGTCAAGTGCGTTCCCTCTTTTTCATATTTCTTATTTGCAACACGAGGCTTTTCACTGAGATATTAATTTACAAACGGTTTGGGGTATTCACAGACCATGAAAACTATTCGAGAACTGTCAGTTTTTATAAGGGACCTCATACCAGTTAGGGGACAAAAAAGTCACTCAAAAGTCAAACCTACCTCTTTTATTCTATCATCATAGTGTATTTTTATCAGCTTAAAATAAATTGAGATGAATTTTCCCAGCTAAAGCAGTTTGCCAATAGAAACAGTCAACATTTCTCAAGTCTCTGGTAAAATACAAAGTGCACTAAGTAAATTGAAATAAACCAATCAGAAAAATATAACGAGCAGGAAAAAAAAGGATTTTTCTCTGACTCTGAATGTGAGGAGACAGAGTTGCTACAAAGGAGCTCTGAGAACATTATACAGAGACAACTAGAGATAAACATCAATCTGAAATTCTAATACAGCAACATCGATTAATCATGAGTGAGAGGACTTAATTCTCAAATAGAGCCGGCAAATGATAAGTGAACAGGGGCTTCACTGATAACTGAGTAAGTGAAGAAAAGCGTGCTTCTTTGGGAGATCCGGTTCTGATCTGCGCCACGCCAAA
>CAUYSK010028569.1:0-15000 GCA_963575035.1 Avahi laniger | reverse complement strand
AACTAAGTTTCTATCCCTTTGTAATCAGAGGCACATATTAATTCTACTTCAGATATTCAAATGTAATAAGTATAATTTTTCATTGGCCATCAGTGAACAAATTCTTTGAAATTATTTACAGTTACTTAAAACTAGTTTATTTTTATTTTCAATTATAGAAAAAAAACCACAAAAATACTGACAATAATTCACACATTTTTTAAATGATCTAAACACATAAACATCTATAGCTCTTAAATCAGTTGATAGTAACACTAAGCCCTGATAATCTTCTTCTTTTTTTTTTTTTTTGGCTACACAGTTTAAAAGACAATTATCACTCACTTTTATCATGATTATCTTCACATCAGTGGAAAAATTGTGAAATATGAAAATAAAACATAATTTACCTTGACTGCATTTTCAGAACCTTCCTCTTTAAAATCTTCATATTTCATTACTTCAGCCATAATGAATCCCTTTTCAAAATCTGTGTGAATCTTTCCTGCAGCCTGAGGAGCTTTCGTCCCTTTCTTTGAAAAGAAAGACCAGAGAAAACTAATTGCATTTAAGATGATTGATTGCAAGCACAGAGTTTCTTTTCTCTCATCTACAGTTGGATTCAACTAAAACTTAGTTTGCTATCAGTTAAGATGTCAGGTATACAATTAGGACATTTTCAACACTGGGTACTATCTGTGCAGAAGATTTAGCACAGATAGATCGGTAGATATTAAAGAAGCGTAGCTTTGTTTTTCCTAACAGTCATCCATAGTTTTATTGATTTAGATGCAGTGGTCTGGTTTTGGTGTAGGTTTCATTTCGATTTTCTATTCTTCACAGTGGAAAAAAATAAAGATTTTTAAGTAACTTTCAAGCTGAATTATCAAAGGTTTTAAAAAGATAAAAAAGCCCTCAAAATTTCAGCTCACCTAAAGAATATATAAAAATCAATATATAAATGGACATTTTAAAAGCATTTCCAACAAATCATATAATCTATGTTCAGCAAATAATTGTGAAATTCTCAAAAAATTTTAATAAAATTTTTGAACATTTTGCATAATATACTCTGCCTCTAACCATCATCGAGGAAATTCAAGTTTATATAGGAAGAGAAATGTCTTATAATTACTCCATATATTAAATTACAAGAACATACATTACACGCGCATGCACACACACACACACACACACAGCCATGGAAAGAAATTTGAGAATTAACGGTGACCTAAAGGCTGCTTAATAAAGCATGTTAAAGTGATAAGGAGTCTGACACTATAAAGCACAGTTTTTACAATAAAAGATGTATTGGGTTAATATGGCTACTCACTGATGCTTACCTGACTAAATATCTTAGCACATTAAATCACGGATACTTACAATCAGTCTTAAGATAAACCAGCTTTCACATTTTTAAGCCCAGAGTATGCTATCTTTCCTGCCTCACATACTTAAGTTTGAAAGTTCTAAGGCTTTAAAATACATCTTTAAAATATATAGTAAAAATAAACCCTGACAATTTGTTTACCAAGTTGAATTTGCTTTGACATTATTTTTTAAATCTATATAAAAGGACCTTGGTTAGAAGTCAATCAAATATTTTTTCTACAAAGAGAGGAGATAAAAGTGAATTTCACATCCACACAAGGCATTTAATATTACATTGAACTGCCTCCATGTTTTTATTCATATTAAATCAAAATAAATGTAACAATAAATTATAATAGTCACTGAAAAAAAGAAATCAAAGCAGCACTAAAATTCATCATGCAGCATATATTTAAAAAAGCATAATAGAAGACTAAGTAAAACACAGTATTTCTAAAAGTTCTGGTATTATTTTTATATTCTGTAACACACTATTATGAGTAAATATATTTCAAAATATTTTTCAATAATCACTACTATATTACAATATATTTACACTTTAAAGCAAACCATTATAGTTCAGTTGCTATTGTCCTCTGGGAATAAATTAGTCATTCTCTCTGGCTGTATTCAGTATACATCAATATTTAAAATACATATCATTTTTTTAAGGAAGATTGGACATATAACACCAAAAATAAACATTACTTCTATGAATTCAAATAAAAAAGGCATGAATTATTACACATTGAGTTTAGCTTTTGAGCCTGTGTATCTATGAAGAGCATAATGATGTCATATTGCTTTTATTGCTGCAAATGTAATCCGAGCAAAGCAAAGGAGGAAAGAACCACCCGCAACCCAAACAAACTTAGCGAATACAAAATGAAAAGCAACATCAATTTCACTGCAGACAAACCTAGTCACACAGATTAAGCAAGCACAATACTGGTGCGTCTTATCTCTGACCACAGGAGGAGGGTAGACAGATTCTACAGGATGAAGAAATTCAGACTATGTAATAGGCAGAATCAATTGTTACCTGCCTCAATCAATGCCGCTCCACTTTCACTGTTCAGCAGCTCACAAATAATTAAAGTTATCCTGGACAAAAACCTCATCTGTAATGACTAGCTAACCGCCACCATGACAAACTTCAAAGTCAGTGATATCAATCTGAATTCAATAGTGTGGAACTGGATATAGCTGATGAATAAGTATGAATCTTACCCTGATGGTCCATGCACGTACTTCATCTGGGCCTGCAGTGAAAAAGTATTCTAGTTGGAGTGCTGCGAACCCAGCCTTAATGATCTTTGGCAAAGCACTGAAATAAAATGAAACAAATTCACTCAACACATAAGTTGATTGTGCCAGAAATCGGTATAGAGCTAAAATTATTCATTTCAAGCAGAAAATGTTAAAAGATATTAGTAAATGACCATTCATCATTCATAATACACTTGAAGAGGTCAGAAAGCAAGTAACTATTTCTGAAAACATCCTTTCTAAAACTGGTTTTAATTGTATTAACCTAAAGATATCATTTTGAATTGTTTACTATTAAAAAAAATAAAAATCAGACCTATTCATCTTATGACTATTTTCATCCAATATTAATTATTTCCAGGACCTGGGTCATGAAAGCAAAATTATTTGATTGAAATCCAATATTCAAACAATATATTACTGTTACTCAGAAAAAATTACGGCAACTGATTCACCCTTTCCCCTCCCCCACTGAACATGACGAAAGAGTTTTGGCGATCATTCCTCCTCAAAAATATACATAACTAATACCTATGTTATAATTAAAACACTGTACGGAGATGACAGATGACAGTTAAAAACTTAATTTAAAATAAATCTTTTCACTCTGTCTCATGGTAAAGAAAGGAGAAGATTCCCTCTTTATAATGGTAATTACTCTGTCATTTATTATTCTATCAGCGCAAGCAATTAAATTACTGCAAGGAAATAGTTGATAATAAAGTGTAGGGAAAATGAATGCTAATTAACCTTTGTGTCATGTTCGCTTCCAGATACTTCTGTCTCTCCTCAGCACTCAATTCTTGCAACTTGAGTTCCAAGGCCCCACTAAAAGGAATGACCAAGGCACCTGGGTCATACTTGTCCACCCACTCTTTAATTTTTATCAACCTGTAGACAAAAAAGGCCACAACATTATCTTGTAGTGCATGCATGACTGTACCACATTCATTATTATCAAGTAGCACATACATATTCATAAGAATTGCACGGTTTTATGATGCCATCTTTTTGTGTATAGCTTTCCAAGGTCAAGGCATTAACAGGCAGCGACTGCTTCAGGTATAAGCCATAATATTTTACTGTAACCTACTTTTACTTTAGCACATTATCTATGGGAACTATTGTACAAATATTTTAAAACTTTTTTTAGTTGTACTAAAATTGTTCAGCATTAACACCTGTACCCTTGAATAAAGCCTCAATTTTATAGTTTCTTATTTTCCTCATTTTACAAAGCAGATTTTAAAAGACAGAAAATACAAAGTTCTGTTTGTACAGGAATCACACCTAAAAATGCCAGCTAATTTTGAAGAGTCCCTGACAAACAAAAAATTCGTTCTATACAGATAAGTATATGCTGGGTTTAGTTACTTCTTAGACTAACAGAACTTACAGTTATCATTGGTTTTGAGGGGGATTTTTGCTAATCAAAATAAACATGTGCAGAAATACAGATTTACAAATATAGTTGATTGTATACGCACTGTTCTTATGAACCTGACTTCTGTAGGAACATAAATAACGGAACTGCAGAGGAAACAAATTCCTTTAATCACAAAAGATTTGGAAAGTCAAATCACTTAGGAAACTGATACTAGTTCTTGGGGACATTATTGAGCCTTTGTTTTTTTTTCTTTCCAAAGCATGGAGTATTTTGGCAAAGTAGTGATTAGAACATAAATGAAATGAGTGTAGTTAATGTATTAACTGGGTTCAGATCCTACCACTTTCCCAGCTTTTTATTCCTGGACAGGTTACTGAATCTTTCTAAGCCTCGAGTTTCCTCATCTGTAAAAATGGAGATAATAACAGTACATAATATATCATAAAGAACCTAGAAAAAGAAAGAATGCCTATAAACAGTAAACAGATAATTAACAGTAGCTACTATTACTAATTGTCACTCTCAGATAATCATAGCATATACTCCTACAATTCTGGAGCTGAGTTTAGTATAGGACTCACTATAGATTCCCCTGAAATTTATATTAAAAATTTTAATGTTTGCCATAGTCTTACATAATTCCGCTAGTCTCCTATATTTAGATGAAGGTTTTAATAGTTATTATGGCAAAATACTGTAGCAAAATCTTTTAAATAATCAATGTAAATGCCACTTTAGGGGAAAAGAAAAATAAGAACTAAATCACAAATCCTTCAAAACTCAGCTATCAAAGAAAATGGCAGAGGATCACAATTATTAGAAAATTAAGAGTATGGCCCACTTAGCAGGATTCAGGATGGGAGAAAGCAATGAAAAATTCACACAACAGTTTGTACATGTTTGTTACATAAAATTAACTAGCTATTTAATATGTTATTAGTGGTTTTTAATCTTCGTAATCATATTTTTTCCTTTGTTCCTATCCTAAAAAAATGGACCAACTCCTAGTATTTGTTTTGTAATAAAGTAGATAGCCTTCAAATACAATGCAAACCAGATATTTTCTTACCAAAATTATGAAAGACAGGCAAAAAAAAAGGGGGGGGATTTAAATTGGTACTTCTGCCTATAACAACACAATGGGATTCTAGGTTACTTCACAGACTTACACACTACTGTATATTCGCACAAAACTCTATATTAAAATATTATCATCAGTGGTTTTATAATAATAACATATTTTTATTATACAAGTTAGAATCAAATATGTAATTTAAAAAGTAGATCAAATACCAAATACAAATTCAATAAAAGTGAAATAAAACAAGCCCATGTAAAAGGACAATATAAAAATATCATATATATTTTGTTTCATAAATATAGTCAACATAACTAATAAAACTAGAACTGTTATGAAACAACAAGATAAGAAATAATTACTTTAGCTAAAACAGCAATTCAGAATAACAATAGTTCAACCCTGTCATTTTAACAGCCTTTCCTGCAGAGTCCTTACAGGGATTATTTGCATTCCTCAGGTGTTCTATTGTACAATTCAGATGAATAAAGACTTACAAATCATTCCTCTACCGCCAATGTGAGACTTTGATCTGGTGAATACACCATTGTACCTTAACTATAATTGGCAAAAAACCTGACAGTGTAGAGCATCACAAGCTTAATAACAAAGGAGAATATCTCAAAGTGTTGACAGATGATCTTCATAATGCAGAAGCAGAGCCGCTACATTTTAGCAGTAAATGAGCACTGAGGTCTAAAGGTCTCTAAAGTGACTGACATCAGACCTGCTATAGCCTCACTAAAAGAAAAAGGTACCGTCACACTCTCCGTAAAGTGAGTTAGGCTCTTTGCCTGCAAGCTTCACTTTTGTGACTTTCACTGTCATAGAAAACACAGGGAAGATGAAAAGTGAGTTAGGTTCTTTGGCTCTCTGTTTTACTTTTGTGACTTTTACTATCAAACAAAAGTGAAAAATGTCCCAAAATGATTTTCAATTATATATTTGAAATAAGCCTTGGGTAATTAAAAAATACAACTCAATTTCAAGATTATAGACTGAAATACATGTAATGTATCCATTAGGTCTTACGGTTACAAAAGTGTGATAATGAGGCCAAGATCACAAGTTTGAACCCCATAGGGACCAGTTAGTTACCTTTTGCAGAAAAATATCTATTCTCTTGCTACAAACCATACCCCAAACTGTAACTAGTCATCTCAAAAATGTATGCTACCGGCACATGAGGGATATAGAAAATTAAAGTTGAGCTCAGTAGCACTACTAAAAAACAATTCCAAGCACATTCTGTCAAAGTGACTGAATAAAAATCTCCATGTACAAATGAGGCAAATATCAAAAGAAAGCTATCAATTGCTAGTGACCAAAATAATGATGATGATACTGTCACAGAATATCAAATTACATGGGGGGTAGGAGAAGAAGGAACAGTAAAGACGGCAGACTCCTAAAGAGTTAAACTGTAAAGACTTTTGTAGTATTCACTTTGCAAATTTATATGAACAGATTATTCCAAGGGGATCCATCCTTCCCCATAAGGAGCCGAAGCCACATTTGATTTCCTTAAAGTCTTATGAGTGACAAATAAAAAGAGGAATAGCCATTAGTTGTGTTTTTATCCTGGGTAGTGATTCTATAGCAAGGGGACAAAGCAGGGACAACTAGTTTTAGATTAAAAGAGTGACGGTTTGAGATACCCTGGAAGATTGTGATCTGTAGATTTTTTGGCAGAATGAGATCTTTAGTATTAAATTTCCAAAAGAGCATGTCTCAAATTTACTTTTAGTCTTATAATCTGACCTTCTCTTAGCCAATCTTAAAATTCCAGATTCCAAAATTTGATTTTCCTAGGGTTAGTTTACATTATTTATATTTCTTTTCCCAGATACTAATTTTATTACTAAAAATTCTATTTATTTCTTTTTCAAACTTACCTGCTGTTTTTGGGTAATATTTTACTCTTATCTTATAAATTCTTTGTCCCTTTTAACATTAACTTACAAATTCCTTTCAGAGTACTTTTGACTTCTAGTTTCTTGGGTATAACTCCTCCCCTCCACCCCTGGTCATCTCGTATTGACCTCTGGAGACAGTTGGTTCCTGTATATGTGGCGGGTGTGTGTGTGTGTGTGTGTGTGTGTGTGTATGTATGTATGTGTGGTCATTTGGGGAGCTGCAGCTCGTGCCAGGCTCTGGGTCAGTTTATATATTTTTAGGCTTAGTGTTTCGGCACTAGGTTATGGGTAATGACTTTAACAGTGCAGTTCCAGTCTCTAATTTAGTGAGAATAATAGTTTTCTCCCTTGGCTGGAAGGGATGAAGGGTATTTTCCAGAATCTGATCACAGAAAGGACTGCTCCTTCTAGGCTTCATAAGTTAGCCTAGTTCCAGTACCAATAGCCTGGAACCCATACCTTGACTCTGACATGGAGACTAAAGTCTCTAAACCACATATAGTAGTCCCTCTTTATCCAAGGGGGTATATGTTTCAAGACCCCCAGTGGATGCCCAAAGCCTTGTATAGGACCAAACTCTCTATATAATATGTTTTATCTTCATTAAGTCCAGAACTTTCTACCTATTCACTTAAAGGAAGCACTTTACAGCTTCTCTTTGGCATATCCAAATCGCCAGCATCAGTACCCTTGCACTTTGGGGCCATTATTAAGTAAAATAAGGGTTACTTGAACACAAACACTGAGATACCATGACAGCCTGATAATCAAGATGGCTACCAAGTGACTAACAGGGAGTGTCTATGGCATGGACACGCCAGACAAATTCACATCCCGGTTGGGATGGAGCAAGACAGTACAAGATTTCGTCATGCTACTCAGAATGGTGTGCAATTTAAAACTTAGGAATTGTTTATTTCTGGAATTTTCCATTTAATATTTTCAGACTGTGGTTGACCTACAGTAACTGAAACTGCAGAAAGCAAAACTGCAGATAAGGGGGGAACTACCTTATTAGCCCAGTTTTCCCTGAGGGCCACATACTGTCAATTTCATCCTCTATTGTCACTGAGTTTCCTTGCTTTAAAGCCCTGCTGTGTGTTCTAAAACTACCACATCACCATCACTATCACCTCCTTCTGGATATTTTATCTGATGCTTCTATGCATTAGGAACAAGAAGGGGGCCTTCTGTATGGGCTCAGCCCACCACCTTAACTAGAAGCACTCCATACTAGAGTTAAATGCCCATTTTACAGTGCTCTAACACAAAAACTTTCAAATTTTTTTTGACCACCATCCACGGTAAGAAACAGATTTTACACTTTGACGCAAACATGTGGTATACAGACATATCACTTTCACACATATTATCCAAACTGGGCCAGGTTTCAATAAACAACCTTTGTAAAGGGAATAGAACAATCCCAATAGTGCTATTTGACATCCTGCATAAAAACCAAATCTTGCAACTTGAAATACTCCCTGAAACAGTTTTCTCTAGCATACTTTAATAAGAGCTTTGCCTTTTTTTCTATACCTCATGCCCTTCTAGTCTTTCAGCTACCCCCAGGAACTCAAATTCTGATTATATTTTCTGAAAATCCTTTAAAAATAGGTCAATCCAGCACTAAAGGCAAGTTATATTACCATTTATGGTACCTTTGTTGAACATTAAGACTTTCTCAAATCTGCTTATTCTGCTTAGCAACATCAAAGTATAAAATCTTTTAAAATGTTTCATATGGTATTATTAGACCCTTACATATACCTTACACAGTTTTCTGAGTGAACCTATCTATGTCTTCTTTACTTTTTTAAAAAACCAGCAATGACAACTTATTTCTGATTATACAGAACTGGTGACAAGAACCACGTCAATATTCACAAAATGATGTCATTTACACAAAAGAGGGTCCAGGGCTGGTTAATGCAGTGACTTAACATCATTCAGTCAATGTCATTAAAGACCCTGCCTTTACTAAGCTACCTCCCCTTCCCTCATGCTGTCTGTGGTTTGGATGTGCCATTAATCCAGGGGGCACCGATAAACACTGAGGTCATTTGTACTCTCCACCCTTGAAGGTTTACTCTCATTCCTATTACAACTACTCAAAAGTCCCAAAGAATGACTTCACATATCATAGCCTTCTTTTCAATTCTCCAAACATGACTACTACAAATTAATGCCAATTTACAGTGTTAACCTGTAAATTGTTACAACAAGTTTATAATGGAAACCTGTACTATAATTTATACTATAAACAATATATTGAATATACACTGAAATATATCATAAATAATATTCTTTCTTAGTCAAAAAATTAGCTCTAGAAAATCCACAATACACAACTCTTCAAAATTCCTTGAATAAAATTATTAAAATATATTTTGACTTTCATTTTATTTCCACTTGTAAACATTCTTTGAATTAAGGTTATTAAGAAACTCAATGGTTAAAAAAGAAAAAACAGGGAGTAAGAAAAAATACTAAAAAAAATGCTAGTGTAATTCACTAATGTCTGGAAATCTAATCCCTCTTCTAGAACAGAGCTCTATCTTTGATACATGTAAGAGACTTCAAGTTTCACTCTTGTCTAACTTCATGGAGCTATATAGAACAACAATTATAACTTTGCTATTCAAAGTATGATCACATACTTGGGTGTGTGATAGAAATGCAGAATCTTGGACCCAACCTCAGACCAGAATCCACACTTTAACAAGATCCTTAGGTAATTCATATACATGTTAAACTTTCAGAATCACTGAACTAAAAAACTTTGAAAATAAAAGCACATTAATTGAAAGCATGGAAATGTCTGGGATGACTATGCAGATCATAACTAAGCAGATGCTGACTATCTTATCCCACTGATACAGGAAAAGAATGACAATGACAGAAAAATTTCTGCTTACATCTCTCAGGTTAATTAAACCCAGAAGTGGCAACAGTGACTAGAATTTCAGAAAGTATAAGAAAAATGTTTGCTTTGAATCCCCTGCAAAGTCAAAGAAGTTTCACATTCACAGTAAAAATAATTAACTAGTTTACACAGAATTGCTACGGTCAATGGTTTCTTACTTTATAAGGCATAATCGTGCCTTTCTTTCTTTCTTTTCTTTTTTCTTCCCTCCTTTCCTTCCCTTTCCCCTTCTCTCCCTATCTATTTTGAGATGGGGTCTCACTCTATTACCCAGGCTGGAGTGCAGTGACTTGATCATAGCTCCGTGCAGCCTCAAACTCTTGGGCTCAAGGTCCTCCTGCCTCAGCCTCCTGAGCAGCTGAGAGAGCTCCAAGCAATTATGCTTTTCTTATTCTAATAAGCCTCAATACTTGGGAAAACACCTGTACTAATTTAGCTTTGGAGTCTAGATTCAAAATACAGGAAGTGATTCCAGTAGAGAGAACACTGAAATCTAAATTTATATTAAGTAAAGGAAATATTATCACAAATTTTTCCTTGTAAGGACCTCACAAAACCACTGTCTGAAAAGACTCATTCATTCTACAGTCACTATAATAAAGCTCTGTATGTGTGTGTGAGAGAGACAGAGAAGAGAAATAAATTCTAGAGAAATGGGCATTTCTTTTACAGCAAATAAAAACTGGATTTCAGGCTGTTTTGAGGATTAAAAAGCTTTCTGACTGTAGTGACAGTGATAACTGGAAGGCTATCACAAAATTAAAATGATAAGTGTTATGACAAGCAGGCAACCTTAAAAGTAAATTAGAAAAATAGGAAGACACTTAATTCAACCCTTTGGGTTCACCATGATTCCAGGATTTTGTTAACCCCCAGTATGCTTTAAAAAAATACATGCAATTAATTTATATGTGATGAACATGAGACAACTTCATAGAAATCATTTTTAGGTTTAGCAAAAAAGGCTCAATTTTTTTAAAAAAAGTTCTTTGCAATGAATAAACAAGTAGTAAGGAAACATGAGGGTAAATTCTAATTAGTTTGAGTCAATAATCATGGTTCTCCCTTCTCCAGCTAGCAAATGGTTTAAAAGCAGGCATGTGAACCATTCTGGGCAAAGGAGTCAATGGGGAATGAGGCGGAAGCCTGTTAGAGGTTCAGGAAAAGGTTCCAAGAGGTTCCTGTGGCTCTTAAAAAGAGAAAAGAAGAGTCTCGGCTGGACACTATTTTGGATCTTACTTCTGGGACTCCAGCAGCCATTTTGTGACTATACGAATGGAAGTGAGGAAAGATGGGAAAAAACCGTTAGGTCTTGATATCACAGGAACACTGAATTAACTAACACAGGAGACAAACTTCCTTAGGTCTTACTATCTTGGCATTGTCTTTGTTATTTGTAGCTAGAAGCATCCTGATACTGCTAATGATGACACTTTGGGGTTACCCTTATTTAAGTATATGACTGCAGCTCCTCTTACGGGTCTAACTCCAATTTATTCTATAAGACACAAAGAGCTATCCTGAGCTCTCATGTGGGCAGAAGCAACCACCACATTCCACTGTACACAATAAATCGCTTATTTTCTATTTTATCTCTTCCCACTATAGAAAAAACTTCTGGGGATCAGGGACTATGTCTTTGTTCCCTGCTATATTCATAGAACCCTCCTAGTACAGTGCCTAGCACATAGTGGATACTCAAACATAAAGTAGAAAGAACTTTAGCTAATAACTAGCTGAGTGACTCCAGGTAGTTATTTAATATCTCTTACCTTTAATTTACTCAACTGCAAGCTGGTCTAGATAAGTAGTTTCAACCTGTTCTGAGTTCCCTAAAGGATTTTCTGAGCTGCCTGGAGCAGAAAGGGTAAGGAGAGCAAGGGAGGAAGGAACAGTGAGATTTTGGACCCTCCACTCTTGGATTTCAACAAGAGCTACTTCATTTTCACATGCTGGGCTTCTACATAAGATTTCATCTGAAGACAGAGGTATGTTGTTTTTAATGACTCCAAAGTTCACTGATTGAATGATCCTTTTCAAATGGAAAATTTGGCATATGCCAAAAATCAAACAAACGGTGAAATCTTCAGACACTTTATTCAGATTTCTGCTTAAATGCTACTTTTCAACATCCTTTTAAAAAATAGTCCCTCCCTCCCCACTTTCTCTCTCTCTCTCTATGCCCCTACTTTGACTTATTTTTATTCATGGTACCTATTATATTATGTACTTAATGTTTATTGTCTTCCACCTAGCATTAATGGACCCACCTAACCAGTTATTAGGGCAAGGAAATTTTTAAATATTTTGTTCACTGCAGTGTCTCCAGCACCACCTATGATAGTGCCTCACACAAGCAGATGCTCCATTAATGTTGGGTGGATCAATAGAGCTAGGAATGAATTTAGTTGCAACTTAACCTAAAAAAAGATTAGGTCAAAGAACATTCGGAAGCATATATGATTCTTAAAGACCCTGTCTACCTGTCTTCTGCCAGGGTCAACCTTTACAAATTAGTAAGTTATAGTTGTGTTGACCATTGGAGTTGTGTTTATTTTTTTTGCTAGAATGGTGAAGTGAAAATCACAACAGAACCTGGGGGAGGCACACCTAATTGCTATAGGTGTGCCCACAGCAATTAGGCTGTAGGTGTGCCTTTTGTATAAACAAAAATTCCTAGTACAGTGTGGGGTTATTTTCATTCCCCAGTTATATCTGTGCTTTAAACTACTATAATTCAATTCTGAACTAGTAAGCTATTAACGTCTCAAGGTTCACTGTGAATGTATCAAAATGAGCATCCCAAACTTTTAGATGCTTCCCGAATCTCAGGCTTCTTACCCCACTTCAAGGGTACTAAAGTTAAGATTTGTGTTCATACTAAGTGAGCCCAAGTAGGTTATATTTTTCAAACTCTAGAGCAGCATTTCTCAAAATACAGTCAGTGAGCAACCTGTGAATCCAGAGCTTTACAAAAAACCTCTAAATTTATGATCTCTGGAAGTGGCGATTTGCATTTAATCCTTACAACACTTTACACTCTGATGTCTGAAGAGTCACTGTTTTTAATTGGTATCTGTATCTTGAGACTATGAAATTCTGTTAGGCAAAAAAATTTCCCAACTATATTATGATCATATATACAAAATGAAATTACTTCTGGCCACGGGGCTGCAGATCAACTGTCTTTTCCATTCTTGTTCAAACAGGACAACAACAGGTTAATACAGTCTACAACTGAAATATGAATTTGTAGCAAGAGCCACAAATCTTAATTTAACTATCACAGATATAATTTTCTAAGAAGGTAATGATATCAGAGATGGGACTTTCACATCCAGACTATTTATAAAGATGAAGAAAATCTCAAAAGACTATCTTTGATATCTTGGGAGAGACGGGGAAAGGATGGTGGGAATGAGTGTGTCCATGGTGGGGGGAGAGAGGCAGAGAGAGAGCGAGCGAGCATGTGTCACTGCACATGTGCCATAGTGGTAGTATGCCAGAGACACAGGACCATAAAGATGATGAAAACTTCAGTACAGAGTCTTTTTGAGAGTGGTCAAAATTTATGAAGGGTCTATAAATGATAAAAAACTAGATTGACGTAGAAATATATTTAACAAAGGAAGTGTAACTGTACACGGAAAACTGCAAATCATCACTGAAAGAAATTAAAGAGCTAAGTAAATGGAAAGACATCCCAGGTTAGTGGATTGAAAGACAATACCATTAAGACGGCAATATTCCTATAGATTCAATGTTCAAAATTCTGACTGTTCATTTTTTTTTTTTGCAAAAACTGACAAGTGAATCCTAAATTTCATACGAAAATGCAAGAAGCAAGAATAGCCAAAACAATCTTGAAAAAGAACAAAGTTGTAGGACTCGCCCTTCTCTCTTTTAAAACTTCCTATAAAACTACAGTAATCAAGACTATGTGGCCACTGGGCACGGTGGCTCACGCTTGTAATCCTAGCACTCTGGGAGGCCGAGGCAGGTGGATCATTTGAGCTCAGGAGTTTGAGAACAGCCTGAGCAAGAGTGAGATCCCATCTCTACTAAAAAAACAGAAAGAAATTAGCTGGACAACTAAAAATATATATATATAAAATTAGCCGGGCATGGTGGCGCATGCCTGTAGTGCCAGCTACTTGGGAGGCTGAGGCAGGAAGATCGCTTGAGCCCAGGAGTTTGAGGTTGCTGTGAGCTAGGCTGATGCCATGACACTCGAGCCTGGGTAACACAGTGAGACTCTGTGTCAAAAAAAAAAAGACTATGTGGCACTGACATAAGGCTAGACATATAGATCAATGGAACAGAATTGAGAGTCAAGAAATAAACCCATACATCTACGGTCAACTGATTTTTTAAAAACTGTGTGGTAAAAAACACATAACATAAAATTTACCATCTTAACACCTGTACATTTAGTTCAACAGTGTTAATTGTATTCACATTGTTGTAAAACAAACCTCCAGAACATTTTCATCTTGCAAATCTAAAACTATACACCCATTGAATAATACTTCCCTGTTTTCCCCTACCCCTAACCCCTGGTATTCTATTTTCTGTTTCTGTGAGTTAGACTACTTTAGATACTACATGTAAGTGGAATCATACAGTATTGTCTTTTTGCGACTGGTTTATTTCACTTAGCATAATGTCCTCAAAGTTCATTCATGCTGTAATATGTGACAGGATTTCCTTTTTAAAGGCTGAATAATATTTCATTGTATGTCTATACTACATTTTCTTTATCTAATCTTTTATTAACAGATATTTGGGTTACTTCAAACTCCAGTTATTATGATACTGCGACGAACATAGGTATGCAAATATCTCTTCAAGATCCTGCTTTCAATTATTTTGGATATGTACACAGAAGTGGGTTTGCTGGATCATATGGCAATTCTATGTTTACCTTTTTGAGGAATAGCCAAATTGTTTTCCCCAGTGGCTGTACCATTTTATATTTCTACCAATAATACAAAAGAGTTCCAATTTCTCCACATCTTTGTCAGCACTTGCTATTTGCTGGTTTTTTTTTTTTTTTTTTGAGACAGAGTCTCAC
>CAUYSK010028568.1:0-17320 GCA_963575035.1 Avahi laniger | reverse complement strand
AAGCACAGTAATCACTAGTGTTAGTATCATTACGAACCATCACTTGTTGGAAACCAGCTTCACAATGGAAACCTACAAGAAGTACATCAAAGATTACATGAAGTCATTCAAAGGCAGACTTGATGAACAGAGACCAGAAAGGGTAAAATCTTTTATGACGAGGCTGCAGAACAAATCAAACACATCCCTGCTAATGTCAAAAACTACCTGCTCTTTATTGGTGAAAACATGAATCCAGATGGCATGGTTGCTTTATAGACTACTGTGAGGATGGTGTGACCCCATACTGGATTTTCTTTAAGGATGGTTGAGAAATGGAAAAATGTTACCAAATTCGGCGATTACTTTGGATCTATCCCCTGTCATCATAACTGGCTGCTGTTTGTCACCCACACAACACCAGGACTTAAGATGAATGGGACTGATGTCATCTGAAGCTCTTCATTTATTTTTACGGTGATTTATTTGCAGTGGAGGCATTGTTTGTAAGGAAAAAACATGTCATGCAGGTGATCTAAAACTAAAATGCATTTAAAATCAAAAGAAAAACAAAAAGAATGATTACCTGGGTATAAGACTCCACCCAGGTGTGCTTCCCATTGAAGGTCAAAGGCCAGAACCTCCTAGAAGGGAGCAGTGGCTGCCTGAGAAAGTGTGAGGCTTGAACTCTGGTTCACCGGTATACTTCCAACCACCACCTGTCAGGAAAAGTTAATCACTTTTTTAAGTGCATAGAACACACAATAAAATACAAATATCTTCTGATAAAGTTCAAATGCAATAATTAACATGACTGAAGCCATTCTTAACCACCATATCTCCTGAATTAGCTGCACCTGCATCCTCTTTCATCAAAGAATCCATAAAGCTGTAAATTTTGCAAGCACCTAAAGGATCTAATTTTCCTTCCCAGTAAGATGAGGTGATTGCACGACATTGATTTTGAAAGTCCCCGGCTCTGACATTCCATAATCTATGCCTCTTGGTAACATGCCCTGTGCAGCAGGCAGCCTCTACCATCTGAAGGTCTAGGGCAAGAGTACAAATGGAATCCCACCTAACATAATATAGCACAGAAACTACATAAGCCAAGGACACAAATAGCTAAATTAACTGTATTTGAGCCTCTATTTCAATACCATACCTTTAAAAGATCTGGGAAGCTAGATTTGAATTTAGAATTCTTAGGCTTCTTGAGTTCCAGAACATGGCAGCACCGGGAGAGCCAACCCTCCCCAGCCCACCCAGGCCCCCTAGCTTGCAGCCTGTTTCCTCTTTGCACTCGCCCCAGGTTCTATCCTACAGGAGGAAGGGCCCCGTGTACACACATGTAAATACCACAATTCACACATGCAGCTCCTCCAACTCCTCCACCTCCCCTCACTCCCTTTGCTCCTTAGCCATGTCTTGGGTCTGTATGTGTGTGTATACCATCAGTGCTCTGCTTAGGAAGGACAGACATGGGAGGTTGGCTTGAGGCCATGTGGGCAGGGAATTCTGGGATCCCAACTAATTTGTGTGTAGTCTAGAAGCAGGTTGTGAGGGGTGGGCAAGGACTCTAAGCAGACACATCCTCTTGGCCTACAGTCTCCTCATTTGACCAGGAGGGGTCTAGCCAGGGGAAGGCCAGAGCAGATCCCGTCTTACCGACGTCTAAGAGGGGTACTGCACTGTCCATGACTTTCTAGCCTATGACTATGAAATTCAAGCTAATAGCTGTTTTTTCTCTAATTCATTTTTCTTGCCTCAAAAATTCTATATACCTAACCTAATAAATAAATAAACAGAAACATTAGGGAACAATAGGCTTATTTGGTAAACTTTTGTTTGCATGCTACTGTGTTCAAAACTGCCAGAAAGGAACTTTCTTTGTCTCTACAGTGATAAGGAATCTTGAGGTTCCTGATTTAATCCCTGTAAAGTGTGAAATTCTAGATCTCATGAGGAAGGAGTAAAGGAGCCTGGAATTCAGTAAGATTTGACTTTTACTTACACAGGCTCTTCTAGAAATAAATATACTTTTAAAAGTTGTGAATTGTTTATATGTCATTGTGTTTTTAAATAAATCTTCCTACCAATGTGAAAATTTAGAGAAACGACAGAATAAATGAACACAAAAGTCAAGCCATGAGATAATGACACTAATGAGACCTAACATTTTTCACACATTACTATGTGACAAGCATTGATCTCAATGCTTTATACTCATTATCTCATCTAACCTTACAAGAATTAGATGACGTAAATGTTTTTATCTTCATTTATAGATTTCTGAATCACAAATTTCAGAAACACAGAAAAATGAGACATAAAGAGGTTGCAGGGTTTGACCACAGTAATTTGGAGGTGATCACATGGGATTCAAACCAGCTTTGACCAACTCCAAAGTGAAGATCCATACTGCTCTTAGTTCCCATGAGATGAAATATGTTCATGCTATTCCTGCCACATTTCGTCTTATTGGTAAAAGTCAAGTCATCTGAAAATATTTTGATTTTGTTTATTTGTTTCAAGTGATATGTTTTATGCACAATCGAATTCCTGTCATGTGTAAATGCAAAATGAAAGGAAATATATCTTTAAATTCACATCTGTGGAACTCGTCCCAGGACAACAAATCCATTTATTACAAAATGAAATGTAAATTAGGAGAGCCAACACAGCAAATAAAACTGCACTCTTCCCATTAAAATATTTCAGTATAACCTTAAGATTCAACTAAGTCCAACTATATATGCACACACAGAAATAGGCAGAATATTCTCCTCTTTTATAGGGCATGGTATTATTGAATTTATATTTTCCAAACTAAACCATGGAATTTCTAGTTTCTTAAAAATAATATGAAAGGAAAAACACTACCCGTTTTAAGAGAAAAATTTATATCTACTAATGCCACCCTCAATAAAGGAAAACAAAGTTTTTGTCTAACTGCCAGAATCATTGACTACAACTTTGAAATCCCAGAGAAGTTCACAAATGGCAAGTTGACTGTGCTTTCTGGGTGACATGCAGGTGAGCCCAGTACTCACCAGCCCAGGAGACCACTCATCACAGCCAGCATTCAGGTCTCTTAGCCAATGAATGTAGTTTCCTCTGTATGGAATGCTGGCCCTCTCCTTAAACAACCCGTAAATTAAGCTCTTAATATTGGGATTACTGAAACCAATTTGTTAAACTGTATTTGACAAATATTTACTGAGTGTCTATTTTGTGATAAGCACTATTCAGTTCTAAGAATAAAGTAATAAAGGAACCAGACAAACATCTCTACCTTCCTAGAGATCACATTCTAGTGATGGGACACAGAATAATAAAATAAATAAGTAAAATATATGAAATGTTAGACTGATGAGTGCTATGAAGAGAAAAAAAGCAAGGAAGGAGGATAGGAAATGGGAGGAAATAGTTGTAATTCTACATAGGGTGGCCAGGGAAGGCCTTTCCGAAAAGATAATATTTCTATAAAGACCTCCCTGAAGTTGGTAAGAAAATGAGATGTATATATTTGTGGAAAGGGTATTCTGGGCAAAGAGAACAAGTGCAAAGAACCTTTAATAATTATTAATAAAAGTTTTTCCTTCACAGGGAACTGTTTGGGTGAGAGAATCACTTGCATACACAAAAAATCTTCTCAAACTTTTCAAAACCTCTTGCATCCTAGACATGAAAAGATCAGGTGAATTTGGTTTGGGGATTTTTTTCTTCCCTATGTATATTTAGACCAAAAAAAAAACTAAACTCAACTTGGTAGAAGACAGCAGGAGACATAGATAAAGATTTATTTGTTATTACATCTCTTAAATTTATGACAACCTTGCCCAAAAAACAGAGATCCTCAAATTGGATAATTTACATAGTTGGAATTTTCTGGCTTTTAATTTTAGAGGTAAGAAATAAGTTAAGAGAAAATAAATTCATACTAGTAATTAAAGAGGCAAAAAAATGAAACTTTCAGATTGTGTCCTTGGGTCTGTGATTATTTATTCCAGTCTTTCACAGTTTCTGTATTTGCTATTATAATTCTAGAAAATAAGAACTAATACTCATAGCATGGAGGCATGGGGAAATCTCCAACGTTCAAGGAAAAATGAACTATCTTCATAGTATTGAATTTACTAAGCAAGGAGTATATGCATGTTCATATTAGAAAGAACTCTATCCTATGTTAATACATCAATAAGCACCTACTGGTATTTTGTGTATTTATAAGCATATTTTCATATGCTTATAATCTGTATTATGTTTCTTCACTTAAACTCAAGTCTCAGAAGAGCTAATCACAAATATTCCCAAGGTCTTACTCCGCTTAGGCTGCTATAATAATTACTATAGACTGGATAGTTTAAAGAACAAAAATTTATTTCTCATAGTTCTGGAGGCTGGAAGTCCAAGATCAGGGTGCCAGCATGGTCAGGGCCTGGTGACATTTGCAGATGGCTGTCTTCTCACTGTATCCTTACATGGCAGTGGGGAAGATATCTCTTTCAAGTATCTCTTCTTATAAAGGCATTTATCTTGTTCTAAGAACACCACCATCATAATCTATTACCTCATAAATGCCTCTCAGCCTAATACCATGACATTGGGGATATGACATATGATACACATACATTCAGTCTATAGCAGGTTACAAAATCAAGGTACACAAATCAGTAGTATTTCCATATTAATAACAGTCAAGTGGGAAATCAAATCAAGGACTCAATACCATTCACAATAGCAACAAAGAAAATAAAACACCTAGAAATATACTTAATAAAGGAGGTGAAAGATCTCTACAAGGAAAACTACAAAATGCTGATGAAAGAAGTTGCAGATGACACAAACAAATAGAAAGACATCTCTTATTCATGGATTGGTAGACTCCATGTTATTAAAACGTCCACACTGCCCAAAGTGATTTACAGATTCAAGGCAATTCTCAGCAAAATACAAGCATCATATTTCACAGAACTAGAAAAAATAATATTAAGTATCATTTGTTACCAAAAAAATAGCCCAACTAGCCAAAGCAATCTTAAACAAAAGGAACAAATCTGGAGGCATCACATTACCTGACTTCAAATTATACTACAAGGCTATAGCAATCAAAGCAGCATGGTACTGGTATAAAAGTAGAGATATTGACCAATGGAATGGAATAGAGAACACAGAAATAAAACCATCTACCTATAATCAACTGATCTTTGACAAAGCAGACAACAACATACAGTGGGAAAAGGAACCCCTATTCAATGAATGGTGCTGGGAAAATTGGGTAGCCAAATACAGAAGAATGAAACAGGATCCCTATCTCTCACCATATACAAAAATTAATTTAAGATGGGTTAAAGACTTAAATGTAAGACATTAAACCGTAAAAATTCTAGAGAAAGTATAGGAAAATCTCTTTTAGACACTGGCCTAGGAAAAGAATTTATGACTAAGACCCCAATAATAAAAGTGGAACTTAATTATGTTAAAAAGCTTCTGCACAGTAAAGGAAATAATCAATAGAGTGAATAGACAACCTACAGAATGGCAGAAAACATTCACAAACTACACAGACAAAGGACTGATTTCCAGAATCTACAAAGAACTTAAACAAATCAACAAGAAAAAAAATCAAACAACCCCATCAAAAAGTGGGCAGAAGACATGAACAGAAGTTTTTCAAAAAAAGATAGACAAAAGGCCAAGAAACATATGAAAAAATGCTCGACATCACTAATCATTGGGGATATGAAAATTAAAACTGCAATTAGATATCACCTGACCCCTATTAGAATGGCCAATATTAAAAAGTCAAAAAACAATAGATGCTGAAGAGGATGCAGAGAGAAAGGAACACTTATACACTGTTGGTGGGACTGAAATTAGTACAACCTGTATGGAAAACAGCATGGAGATTCCTCAAAGAACTAAAAGTAGACCTACCATTTGATCCAGCAGTCCCACTGTTGGTATCAAAAAAACCCCTGTATTCAAATGTTTACTGCAACACAATTCACAATTGCAAAGATGTGGAATTAACCTAAGTGCCCTTCAATTTATGAGTGGATAAAGAAAATGTGATCTCTCTGTGTGTTTGCATGTATGTATGTGTGTACACACACCATGGAGTACTACTCATCCATAAAAAGGAATAAAAAAAATAATGTCATTTGCAGCAACATGGAGGGAACTGGACACCATTATCCTAGGTGAAATATCACAGGAATGGAAAATCAAGCATCTTATGTTCTCACTAATAAGTGGGAGCTAATAGATGGGTACACATGGGTGCAAAGCAATATAAAGGTACTGAGAAACTAAGAATGGGGGAGGGCAGGAGGGTGGATGTGGGATAAAAACCTACCTACTGGGTGCAATGAACACTATTCTGGTGACGGGCAGTATCCAAAGCCTTGGCTTAAACATTATACAAGACATCCTTCTAACAAAAACATTCATACCCCCTTAATTAATATTTTGAAGTTAAAAAAAAAAAGAAACATGAAAAAAAAAAGACAGTGGTTTTATGAGTATCAGTGGCAGGGGTGTGGCAGGGAAAGAGACTCCAGACAAAGGAGTGAGCAGTCTGTGCAATTCAAGCTCAGAGAGGAGGTCGTTGTGACTAGGGACACTGTGACTGAAGCTGAAGCGTGGAGGCAGAAAATAGTTCTAATGAGGCGGGCAGACATCAGACTCCGTAGGCCTGAGAGGCCCATGAAAATTTTTGAATGTTACTGTAAGAGCAGTGGGAGGCTTGGAAGGTTGTGGGCAAGAGAATTAAATGACCAGATTTTAATTTTTTAAAGGTTGCTCTGTGCTTAATCTGAGTTTTGTCCTCAATGCTTAGAACAAACACACATAAAACACAGGCTAACTCCAACCTGCATAGGATGGGCTGGGTAAATGTGGGTGTTCATCACAGGACACCTATTCTCACTGTTAGGAAAGCAACTTCTAAACATGTTCTTCTGACCACACACAGAGTCACGGCTTGGCCGGGCTCAATCTCTTTACAAGAACAGAAATCTCACTTGCCCTCATTGACATCGACTGGCACTGTGGACACAATAAAATACTCCTCAGAAGTTTTTATGGTCTGCTATACAGATCAAGTCACAGCCCATCTTGCAAATAACTCTCTGTCAAAAGTCAGGCACCGAGATATCATCAAAGTGACTGTTTTCCTTTGCTTCAATATTTGAGGGGTGCTGATTTCTCCTGACCTCAGGGGCTGATGTGTGGTTCTAGCATTAATTAGGGAACATGTTTGGGAAGCTCATGTTGCACTCTGGTTAATATACTGTCTGAGAGAAGAGGTGATATTCTTTTCCTTCCATTAACTCCCAGCTCCCTCGCTCACCCCTACTCATGGATTTAGTAGGATACCAAAGGGCCAGCCAACGGTCTCAATCAAATGTGTGGCCTCAATCTGCATTTCCCTCAAACCTTCTTGATTCGTTCTACAACTAACTAGCTCCCCTTTCAGAGCACTTGAGGAAAAGATCAGTGCTTTGTCTTCAGACGCATAAATGTCTCAGTATGACATGCACCAAGTTTGATTTGCATGTATTCTCTTGGGGCCCGAATCAGGGTGACTAGACAGAGGTAGGCTGAGCCCTTCCTCTTGGAGCTTGCCTTGCATTTCCAAGGCTCACAGCCCACAGGCAGACCAAGTCTGGAGTCTTTTCCAGCTCCATCACATAGGTTCACCCAGCCTGCCTTCCCCTTTAGACATTTTTATGTTATCAGATCAGAGGAAGAACTTTGAGTGGATAGTTTTCGAGACATCAGGGCTTCCTAACTGATCTTCATGGGCATCCGCTATACCAGATAAATGAAAAATCGCATCAGGAATAGGCTTCTCCCCAGCAGGCCAAGAACTAGGGCCATTTAATGAATGAAGGCTGAGAATGACACTTTGCAGTCCCGTCTAAATTCACATCTCCATCCCACTCTTCTCCTGCCCTTCTCGATCGATCCATGACCTTACTTTAGAAGAACACACTGCCTTTGTGAAAGTCCTGTATCTAGAGTTTTAAAACAGACCTTTTATAAAGAGCAATTTTAGATTTACCAAAAAATTGAACAACAGAAAAAAAAAAGCAGAGAGTTCCTATATGCCCCCTGGGCTACTCACCTCCACCAATTTCCCCTATTATTAACATCTTGTGTTAGTGTGGTACATTTGTTACTGCTGATGAACTAATATTGATATTGATTATTATTAATTAATGTCATAGATTACATTAGCATCTACTATTTGTGCTGTACAGTTCTATGGGTTTTGGCAAATGCATGCTGTCATGTATCCACCATTATACTATGACATGGAATAGTTTCACTGCCCTAATAATCCTCTGCATTTCATCTATTCATTCCTCCCTCCCTTTCTCTAAACTCTTAGCAACCACTGATCTCTTTACTGTCACCATGATTTTTCCTTTCCAGAATGTCATATAGTGGGAATCATACAATATGTAGCCTGTTCAGATTGGCTACTGAGGTATTCACTGAGTCATTTGCATCTAAGCTTCCTCCATGTCTTTTCATCAGAATGTGTTTTGCAGATATTTTCTCTAATTTGTCACTTGTTTTTTCAATCTCTTAACAGTGTCTTTCATAGAGCAGACATAGAATACACTGGCTTCATGAAAGATCTGCATTGAGTTTAATCCCACACACTGGCAGTTCAAAGTCAGTCCAGTCAACATGCTCAAGCCACTCTGCAGCACGAGTTAAGTTCATAGGAATATATGAACCCCCTTGATATGCCAATCCTTGTTCCTCTGTCAACAAGTAGAGTTACGGTACAATGGTTTTCCCAAGACTCTGCAACTTCAAGGATTTCATTCTTGTTTGAGTATTGAAAAGGAGAATGCAAGTGGGGACGTAGAAGTAACGACAGTGTCCCCAAGAACATAGAGAGAGGGAGAAAATTATACCTTAAGAATTAGAAGACTATGAGCAAAGCATTTGTTAATTCAACAAGTACTTACTATGTATCAAATAATATTCTAAGCTTTGATTATATTGTAAAAAAAAAAATCCTTGCCTTCATGGAACTTAAATTCTAGGGAGTGAAATAGACAATTAAAGAAATAAATAAGACAGATGATAGTGATAAATGGTAAAGAGAAAAATAAAGCAGGAAAAGAAGATGCTATATTGGGAAAAGGTGAAATTTTAGATGGAGTGATGGTAAGTCCTTTCTTAAAAATGTGACTTTTGAAGAAAGGTATGTAGGAAATGAATGAGCTGGCAGGAAGAACTCAGAGAGGGAGCATTCCAGGCATGAGTACCAGCAAGAGCAAAAGTCTGGCACGTCTGAACAACAGTGAGAAGGCCACTGCGGCTGAGGTGGAGTGAACATGGAGAAGAGTAGTAGGAGATGAAGAGAACGTTAGTGAGGATCCAGGTCATCTGGGTCCTCAGAGGCCACTGCAAGGACGTTGGCTTTTACTTGGGATGAACAAGGGGCAATGCAGGCACTTGAGCAGAAAAGTGACATGATCAGGATCTATGTTTTCATGAGATCTGCCACTTGTGGAGAATAGACTAAAAGGCAAAGGGCAGAGGTAAGAACCAGTTAGAGACAATTGAAATAATTCAAACAAAAATTGATGGTCGATTGGTCTCCAGCAGCAGCAGTAAAAAGGTAGTGAGAAGTAGTTAAATCCTTTTCAGTCATTCTGTGTTCTCCAATTTGGTATAGATATTATATTACTTTACAATAGCAAATAATAAAATAAAATAAAATAATGAACAAACAAATAGATTAAAATCTTGCGGTAGCCCCAGGCCATGATGCACAACTTCTGGATAACAAAGCCACAGGGCTCATTCCAGGGAGTGTCCAAGGTTTCCAAACTCAATAATGTTACCACCGGTCAGATTCTCTGGCACCCCTGCATGGGGGAAGTAAGAATTTGAGGATTTGGAGTTTGGCCATGGCAGGCAACAGAGAGATAGACAGAGAGAGATAGAGACTATGGAAGTTATGAAGCTGCAGTGCAAGTATCTGTGTGGCCATACCCTTCCCACAATTTGATTGTCCTTTGGGTCACGGGGCACTCTCTTTGGCCATAGTGATGTGACTGTTCTACATGCAATTTAGAGACAAGGCAAAGGGCTGAGGCACCATGTAGGTGTCAATTTGGGCTTGGAGCTCCTCTACATAGGGCCTGGAATCCTGGGAGAAAATATAGCATTTGGAAAACGCAGTACCTTATTCTACTCCCTAGAAAAGTGCATTCTCTGGCTCCCTGGGAGAGTCAGACACATCATTTTTCATTTCCTTCTCAATATGACGAAGGTCTTTGCTCTCTGTGGAGTCAATTTCCCTTATGTCTCTTTCTTCTAGAAAACACATTGCTTTAATCATCTCCACTTTAAAAAGTCTCTTCTCAGTGTCAAAAGGGGGTTTTTCAGCTAGCTCAGACAGAGAGTGACACTCCCTGCACCTCTGATGAGATGGGAGAACATTCTTCCCTGTGCTATGTCACTGAACACTCTCCCTTGTGGACTTAATCTAATCCCATCCACTGAGGCCCCTAACTAGCCAGTTGGTTGTCATCACTAATTAACGAGAACATTGTAAAGTCATCTCATGAGTGATTCACAGACATGTCTCGTTGTCCTTTCTATTTCCGATGGCATTGGATCACAGAAGTGAATGTGCTTGAACAATGTCCCAGGGCCAACCAGTAAGTGCTTCAATCAATATTTCCTTTTTCACATGTCTTTGGCCCTATCAGGGGCCTTGAATTCTGAAAAATTTTTCTCCCAATTCACACAATTTACTTCTAAGTAGATCAGCCCTTCACCATTTTTATTCCTAAATCTCATGATTTCTGCTTTATTATTTCTATGTTCCTAAACTCTATGGTACCTCATTCTAAACCATTTACCTAAGATTACTATGTTGCAATTGGCCATCATTAAAGCCTTTTACAAAATAGTTTCTAAAAATATTTCAAAAACCCCACTACTAATTCTAAGATCAATGAACCAAGCCCATAAGGAAATACTAAGTAACTGAAGAGAATTTCTGAAAACTGAGGTTCCACAAGCTTTCCATGGTCATAATCCAGAACACAAAGCAATCACTTGGCATGAGGTTGACAGTTTCATCTCTGTACTTTCCGAAGAATTATCTCCATATGCCAGCCTGCTTATTTCTAAAGCTTGAAGACAGTAAAAGTTAGAAAGAACCTTCCTCGGCTTGTTTTGAATTCTACACCCCCCTCCCCCAGTAGGCAGCTCTGCGATGTAAGAAAGAGCGCCATTGCTGGCCTTCGCCGGGCTTCCTCTTGACTCACCCTTGCCTGGCCTGATAGCGGGGTCAGTGCTCTGAGTAACCCCTTCCTGCTTACCTGGTTTTCCTGCTGCAAAGAGGAAACAGTTGAGGGCTTTGTCATAATCCGCCTCAAATAAGGTAAAATTTGTATGTTGCCTTGAGTCCTTTTGATTTGGCCCTGGATGTTTGGGGTTGATGCAGATACCGAAAAACTCCTGAAAGGGAAGTTCAGATGCTTTGCTGAGCAGGCTTCCCTTGTCAACGTCATTCATGTTGTACTTACAGAACGTGCATTTGACATTTTTCAAAGGCGTGGTGCGACCAACAAGCAAGAAATGGATGAAGGAGAAGGATAGATTTTTATTAATACTGTACATATTAAATACATGAACTATCTTGAATTGTCGATACTTAAGCAGAGCATCTGACAGCCCTTCTTTAAGGTATCCTTATATCAGATCTACTAAGAGAGTAAAATGGAACAAAATAATAACAAATGGCTTTTCCCCCTGAGTTGGCCAGGGATTTTCTGTCCCAGAATTAGATCTCTGGAATTACAGAACTTTGGGCTATAGCTTTATCAACTAGACCAATAAGCTTTCCAGGTTCTGTAGAAGGAGCAGGTCGAAAATAAGCCTGTATGACAGGCTAATAGTTCAAAAAAATAAACACCAGAAAAAAGGCTTGGGTTACAGGAGGACAACCACCACAGAGAGGCAATGGAGAAAAACAGGTGAGGATGGGAAAAGATTTAGTTAAAGAAGGCAATTTCTTCTACCATTTCTGAGTTAAGAGGACTCTTCAAGTCTATAAAGAAAAAAAAAAATTAATGGCTCCTTAATCAAAAGTTATGCATCTTTGGGGTTTCAGCTGAACTTTCAGGTTAAAGCTTTGCTCACCATTCTGACTGATTCCCTTCTCTGCACTCTCACAGTGCTTCTCGTGGAGCTATGGTCTAGAAGCTATTTCTTTATGCTGTGGCACTTTAAGTCTGTGCATTATTATGCATATATGTCCAGTTAAAGAACAAATCTTTAGGGTTAGACTCAATCGGGTCTTTTAATACACCCTCCAACTGCATTCTACTGCTAGACTGAGACTTACGGGGTTAAGTCACTGGTCCAAGATCACACTGACACCAAGTGGCAAGGCCAGACTTAAGACCAGGTCTAGGTGACTGCAAGCCTCAAATGCATCATCGTGTCTTCTGCAAAAGGACAATACCTTTGATGTCTTGGGTTATAAGAGAGTAAATAAAGTAAAAAAAAGGAAAAACTGTTAACTCTAAAACACTAGCAATTTGAGAAGAACATTTCCATTATACCCAATTTCATTTTCTAGTTTTCTTTAAAAGGACACGGATAGGGTCCAGGACTAGATAGAAGAGGAATAAGCATTTCTTTCTATTTCATTGGTAGTTTAGAGATCTCCTTTGCTAAGTCATTTAATCTCACGTGCTTTGGTTTCTCTGAAAAAGTGAAGACACAATACTGGACATTAGGTTACGTTTCCCATTTAGTTTAAGAATCTCAGATGACCTGTGCTATGCCAGGCATTACAATAGTGACTGGAATTGTAGACCACACACTCCAAAATTCTTGATTATTTATTTTAAAAACAGATGAATCAATAGGAAAAGCAATCACACGGTATGACCTCTCCCATTTAAACCAATGCCTTGATACTCACTGAAGGATCTCAGCATAGAGATCCAGAGAAAGATCTAGAAGCCCACCTATAGCCTGACTCTTTCCTTGGCTTCCACAAGACATGAAATTCAGGCCTGTTTAAAGGTGGGCTGTGCATCCTGAGCCCTACACAGAACACAAGAGAATAAGGCTGATGACAGGAGAAGAAAGTTTGCTACCCAGACACAGAGTAATTTTTTGTTATCAATTCAATTATCCTGAAGAAATAGTGATTGAGTGCCTACCATGTGAGCAGGCACTGTGCTCTGCGTTGTGTGTGCAGCGATAAACAAGATGCGGTTTAGGCCTTACAGAAAGGAACAACTTACAGAAAGGCCAACTCAATCCCAAGTTGACACAACAACATCAAAGGAATAGAGTGAAGGAAAAATAAGGAGGAATCAGTTCTTCCGGAGCAGAGAATGTCCTGAGATTGAAAAGTGAGCAGCAAGTAGGGAAAAGACACAGAAGCAGTGGGAATAGCATGCACAAAGGGACAGAGGCAGGAATCACACATTCGAAGAAGAGCAAAGAGTTCAGTGAAGATAAAAAGAGCAGGCGGTACCGGAGAGGGCGGAAGTGTGCCAGTGTCTGAACAGGTAATGTGGGGAGGCAGATGGAGGTTATATCATGAAAGAGCTGATAAAAAAATTTAAGCTTTAACTTGAAAGCTGTAAGAATAAAGTGATTTCCACAGTAAAGTGCATTTTAAAGTATTGAGTCTGGCAGAGTTGTAGAAACAAAGAGAGTACAGAAATAGTCCGTGAGGGTTTTAAGGGCCAAGGCTATAACAGAAAAGGTTAAAATGAGTGGGCTAGATATCAGGCTGTTAATATATACAGGATTTGGAAATTGTTTGAATATGGGTAGATAGAGGAAAAGAAAATTAAATAGGTGAGACTTATCACAGGTGCCTGACTTGGACAGCAAAATGATAGAGGGTGCCATTCACCAAGGTAGGCAAGACATTTGTCTATCTGCTTATTCACATGTGTGTTGGGATGAGATAACAAAATGAGTGTTAGATAAAGTGAGTTTGTGGTGCCCATGAAATGGAAAGCTGAGAGAAGACGTCCAACATCTTAAACACACAGAGACACAGGTTATCATGGGTCCACTGTTAAAACTTTGAGATTAGCTGCCATCATTTAAAGAGAAAATATAGAGTAAAAGTATCAAAATCTGAGGATGGAATGCACAGAAATAGAGAGGGATGGAGTATCAGGGAAGAAGGAAGATACTCAGGAAGAGTGGTGTCCTGGAAGTAGAGGAGAAAAACTCTCCAGGAGGAAGGGGCCATCAACCATATCAAATCCCACAGAGCAGATGAAAAAGCAGCTGGAGGGGTGAACAGGCTCTGAAAAAGTGAAGGCAGAAAGTATAGACTACTTTTCAATATGCTGAGTTGTGAAGTGATGTCCTACTACAGGGCTGTAGCTGAGGAGGTGCAAAGGGCTGGCAGAGGAGTTCATTTAAAGTGAGAACAGGCTTCTCATAGTCACAAGGTGTTGAGAAGCCGGTGAAGGAGAAAAGTTTAAAAATACGAAAGAATGGTAAATATAGAAGAGATGGGAGAGGATGAATGAGCTCAAGATCAGTTATAAATAGAAGCTTCTTTCTCTAAGACTAGAGAAGAAGTAGTGAAAATGTGAGAGAGCATGAAGTTTATCCCACTTCAATTATCTTTGAGATGCAGACAGCAGCTTCACCAGCTGAGAGAAGGGAAGGCAGGTGTGGAATGAGAAACTTAAACAGAGTAGCTAAAATCTGTGATATCCATGGATGGAATGGCAGAGAAAACTGGCTAGAGGCAGACGAAGGTCTTTCTGAGAAGTGTAAGGCCCATCTGAGGCTGGAGATCATTAAATGATCCTGGTACCAAGAAGAACTCAGGTGTGTGATTTTCTCTACGACTTAATAATTCACCTGTAGATGCAGGAAAGGTGACCAGTTAGGTTAGATTGATTACAAGATTTGTGTAGTAGAAAAACAGAGGAAATCACTGAACACATAGGGGAGGATTGGTTGAAGTAACAAATTGTGAAGTCTTCTCTAAAGAGGAAAGAATGTTAAATCATAAGAAAAACAAACAGGGAAGAAAAAAAATCAAAGGATTAACAGACTAGAAATCTCAATGATGGTGAAGAACAAGGAAGTGTACTGGACATGTAGCAGACATGAAGGATGGATGAATTCATAAAAGGAAATTTACCAACTCATTAGGTAGAGACAGATGGTAGGATGTCCTTTGCTCCTAGATATGGAGGCTCTCAACTACTCTGGTCTTTCTCAGGTAGCAAAAAGTTCTACAGATCCTTTAATTTACAAACAAGTCAGTAGTCAAAAATATCCAATGTTAACCCACAATTCAATCCTGACTGGAAGATAATCCTTATCTCTGCCACTTGGGAGGGAGTGTGTTTTCCTCTCCCACCGACTAACTGCCATTTCAAACTCTGCCAGAATGGAGAGGGGAGGGGGATTGGAAAGTTCTTATTTGACTACTGTTGCTTTAAATGATCTCGTTCTCTCTGAATCTAGCAAATGTTCAAAGCTGATGCTTTTTCCCAAGGGCACTTTTGTGCCTTCTTCACAGACTGCCTTTCTGGGCCCCTCTGACTGCAGTTATCTTGATGTACAGAATCCTCTTCTCTTGATAACTACATCTGATTCACCCTGAATTTCTGTCTCTGCTTCGTGTTGTCTGGTCCCCATCCGGCAGGCTAGAGAAGAAAAGAGGGAGAAAAAAATATACATGTATATGTAATAGTATGTGCAGTACACATATATACATGTACATATATACGCACACAGCCTTATATATACTCACATATTTATCTAAATTTCTTCTGTGAATTTGAGTCACTTTCAGATGTCATTCCTTTCAGCCTGAAGCTGTTCCTTTAGTATTTCTAGAAGATCAGGTCCACCAGTGACTAATTTCCTCAGTTTTTGTTTATCTGGGAATATCTTCGTTTCACCTTCATTTTGAAAAAGAGTTCCATTGAGTATAAGATTCTTGATGGACAGTTTCTCCATATTCAGCACTTTGAATGCATCATTCCACTGTCTTTTGGAACCCATTGTTCCAGATAAGTCGTCAATCACTCATTGTTTGTCATTCACCTGCATGTAATGAGTCACTTTTTTCTTTCAGCTTTCAGTATTTTCTCTTTGTTTTTGACTTTTATCAATTGCACTATAATGTCTAGAAGCACATTTTGTGCTTAGCTTACTTGGTATTTGTTGAACTTCTTGGATTTTGAAATTAATGTTTTCATGACATTTGGAAGAAGAAAAGAAGGAGGAAAAAATATACATGTATATGTAATAGTATACATATATACATGTACATATCCATCAATTATTTCTTAAAACACTTTTCTTCTCTTTTCTCTGTTTCCTCTTCTTCTATGAGGCCCATTATACATATGTTGATACAATCAATATTATCCCACAGGACTCTAGAACTGTTCATTTGTCTTCTTTTTTCTCTCTGTTCTTCATATTTATCCAACTTCAAGTTCATTGATTATTTCTTTTGCCATCCCAAATGTACTCTTGAGCCTGTCGAGTGAACTTTTTGTTCGAGTTATTGGGCTTTTTAACTCTAGAATTTTTATTTGGTTCTGTTTTAGAGTCTCTATTGCTCTTATGGGATTTCCTATTCATTGAGCCATTGTCATAATAATTTTCTTTAATTCTTTGAGCATATTTATAATAGCTGCTTTGAAGTATTTGTCTATCAAGGCTTATACCTGGGCCTACTCTGGGTCAGTTTCTATAAATTGTTGTGGTTTTGTTTTATTTTGTTTTGTATGGATCACACTTTCCTACTTCTGTACATGTCTTATACTTTTTGTTGAAATGAACATTTTAGATAATCTCTTATAGTAACTATGGATTCTGTTTTATTTTTATGAGTGCTGCTTTTTTAATAATTTGCCTGGACATACAATATCTATATCTCCAACACTTATTGATATTTCTATTCTGTTTTTCTTTTTTATTCTTATTTTTATGTTTTAGCCTGGCTTCCTAAGGTTTATCCTTGTGGCTGCATAGCTTAGTGATTAGCCAATAATTGGTCTGAGGTTGTGTTCAAACATCTCAAGCCCACAAGACTTCCTTCTTCTGTTTATTGATCTATATATAGATTAGGAAGTACATTCCAAGTTGCAGCAAGTTCTCAAGTATTCTTCGATTTATACTTTATACTGTGATTAAGCTGGGATAAATGCAGTTTCCCAATAGGCCAGAAATGTATGAAAAGCTTATCTTAGCCCTTTTATAGCTCTCTTTTCCAGGACCTTCTTGTTAAATTTTTACTAATCCACTGTTCACCCTAACCAGGACCACA